>JZSA01003345.1:0-123495 GCA_000956155.1 Cotesia vestalis
TTTTTTTTTTTTTTTGAGTTATTCAATTATTTTTCCCTCGCAGAATTGAGTAATCTGGAGTAAAGCTGTTTCTGTCAAATTATTATTAATTTAATGTTTTTTAATTTTTAAAATTTTCCATTGGTCACAGTAAAACAACAAGTTCTGTACCAGGATACTCCGGTAGCTGTAAATTATATTCTTCTTCAAGTTTTTTGGGTACAAATCTACCCCCTAGATAATGAAACTTTCCCTTAAAAAATTTAGCACAAATTTTCGGAGCAGTAAGTGAAATTAAAGTATGTGGTTTTATTCCCTCCTCAGGAGGGCCACTTTCAACATCCCAGCCAGATGGAATGTCTATGCTGAAAATTGGTGTAGCAGTAGTCTTCAATAAATCAACAATAGGAACAAACTCAGACCTGACTGGAGGCTTGAAGCTGAACCCAAACAACCCATCGACAATCACACTGTACTCCTTGGTGTCTTTAATGACCTTCACATCATCTATAACAAGAATATCATTCTCTCGGCATTGATGCAATAGATTTTCATACAATTTATTGATAGTTTTCTTGGGATAATAGACCTCAGGATGATATCCAAATAGCTTTAGATGTCTAGCACACACCAATCCATCTCCACCATTATTACCAGGTCCACAGCATACTAAAACACGAGCCTTTGTCCTGTTAACTATTGGATAAGTTTTGGCAACAGCGACTGCACAACTTTGACCTGCCAGTTCCATCAATTGATCGACGCTAAATTTATACTTATCAAATAAATCTTTATCAACATTTATTGCCTCTGTTTGCGTTAAAAATTTAACCATCTTATTATTATTTTTAGAAGAACCAGTAGCAATAAATCTACTGAAAGTAGTACAAGTGTTGAAACACCAACCGGCAGCTCGTGATAAATTCTTTAACATTTATTTCTATTATTGAACCTATAATAAATATATATGTGTTATTATTATTAATCAATAAGGTCAATATTTAATAAATATGAGACAGATAAATAATGTACTTAGGTTATTTTTGTCAGCTTATCGATTGAAAGTAATTTAAAATGTTACAAACTGTCACAGTGTAATTGCCGGCAGATGTCGCACAAAAGCAGTGAAAAATTTAATGCTTCGTTTGATTGGCTCGCTGCAATCTTTTTTATCTTTTTTTTCTAGATAAAGTTATGACACTGAAGTTGGCAGACATTAAAAATTAATTTAAAATTTTATAATAATGCAATTATTAAAAAAAAAAAAAATTAATTAAAAAGTTTTACATGTGAAAATTAATAAAAATTACAAGTGAAAATTTTTGGAAGCATTTTTTTATTGTAATTGAATTGTTAAAAAAATTTTTTAAAATCAACAGCTGACGGCTAACTTCAGTGTTATATAAATTACTTAATAGGAATACCATCGATAGATAATATTATTATCCCTCAGATAACTTATAAGCTGGTGAGTTTATTAGATACCCAATAAAATAATTGCATCGACTAACCTGTTCGCCTACTTGGATTCGATGATGTTTATAAATATGCGAATCTGACATTTTACTCACGTATTATTTAATTTATTCACTTGATATATTACCGTAAATAGAAAAGATGCATAAATAATTTAAAAAATACATCGATAGTTATAGACAAGCGAATAACTGCGTGATGCAACGCAAAATAATATTTTAACTGTACAGTATTTATTTTAATTATTGAGGTGAAGTGTATGTTTATTTAAAATTAAAATAATAACAATATTAAAAAAAAAAAAAAAAGAGTAAAGAAAAAAAATGACAAGTGGCCAAAGTGGGCATGATCATTCGTTTACAATACGCCAAGAAATTCAACGTTTTGAAAGTGTTCATCCATCTATTTATGCTATTTACGATTTAATTGATCTTATTTCTGACACACAAATCGCTAAGCAAATAAGAGAACATGTTGTAGCTATTGAAGGTATTTATTGCTAATATTTTATCAACCATCTGTTTGAAAGGTCAAGTGACAACTCACTTGATCTATTTATTTAATGTAAATTCATTTTTATTTGTTTTAATTTATTATTTTTAGATTCATTTGTCAATAGTCATGAGTGGACACTGGCGAGAGATGTACCAGAGTTGCATTTGGGAATTATTGGTTCCTGTGATTCGGGTAAATCAGCACTGGTACATCGGTATTTGACAGGATCATTTATGCATGAAGAATCTCCGGAAGGTGGTAGATTTAAAAAAGAAATTTTTGTAAATGATCAAAGTTATTTATTATTGATTAGAGATGAAGGTGGTGTCCCTGAATCACAGGTAAATTTTTTTTTTTAATTATTTAAATGTATACTCCATATTATTGATTTTAATAATTTCTATTTTTATAATTGCAGTTTTCATCGTGGATTGACGCAGTTCTGTTGGTATTTAGTTTAGAGAGTGAAGAAAGTTTTTCAATTCTTTGTAATTATTATAATAAAATGTGTTCATTTCGTAATATGACAGATGTACCAAAAATTCTAGTTGGAGTACAAGGTAATTTTATTTATTAACTTATTATTTTTAGTTATGATATTGAAATTGAGAGATGATAAATTTTAGAATTTTTTTGATACATAAATTATAGCCAGAAAAATTTATTTAAAAATTCCATTTTTAGAAGCTCTAAATAATAATAAATGGAATTTTTTTTTGAGCTATTTTATTTATCAAGAAAAATTTTTAAAATTATTGAATGCTAACTTCAGATGAAAATTAAGTTAGCCGACATCTAAAAATTTTTATAATTTTTTTTTATTGAAAAAATTGTTACAAAAAATTTGAAAAACTACACGTGCAATTTAAAAAAAAATTTTTTTAGTTTTAATTAATTAAAAAAAAATCGAGAATAATTCACATGTTACGGCAGTCACATAGTGACGGAGCAAGGTTACTAAAAAATAAATAATTATTATTCTCATTATAATTAACAGATTCAATCAACGATACAAATCCTCGTGTTATTAAGGACGTAAGACCAAGAAAATTAGCATGTGAATTACGTTGTCCTTATTACGAAACCTGTGCCATTTACGGATTAAACGTAGAACGAGTATTTCAAGATGTATGTCAGAAGATAATCCTAAAAATGTCTGATAAACCACAACCGTCACAACGATGTAATGGTAGTCAAAGTTCTAGTGAAAATGTACAACAACAAGAACCAAGATACTCAATACCTGTGATTACTAAATCTGTACTATCATCATCTACTAAAGATTCAGATACGAGTAGTCCCTCAAAACTTAGTATTACGACAGATAAAGCTGAAGAATTTATACGACCCACCCAAGATAATATGAGCCAGTGTGATCCAGTTATTACTAACGACACTAGTTTTCAGTATATCCAAGCTCCGCATTCGGAATTTCGGACATCTATTTTAACACCGACGACCATCAGAAAGTTCCGTAGAAAATCAAACATCTTAACGCCGTCTAAGAAGGAAAAGTACAACATGGAAGAAATGGGAGTTGGTAGAGAAATTCCAGTCAAGCAAGGATATCTCTTTAAACGAAGTAGCAAGTCGTTGAAGGAACGCAAGAAGAAATACGTGACTCTGTTGGAAGACGGAAGGTTGACGTACCATCCAAGTCTTCATGACTACATGAATGATATCAATGGCAAGGTTATTCTCTTGCAGTATGTCACAGTAAAAGTACCTGGGAAAACACCAAAAGGTTCCAAGTCAACCTCCACTCAAGAAGACAGCTTTGAGTTTGCGATAATATCATTAGAAAACAAAACTTGGAATTTTGAAGCAAGCAATGCTGATGATCGTGACAGCTGGATTGCCGCCATCGAACAGCAGATTTTGTCAAGCTTGCAGAACAGCGACGCGGATAAAAAAAATGAAACTGAAGCCTTTAAAATGCACTGTATTAAAAACAAAGTCTCTGGTAATGATGCATGCGCTGATTGCAGTGCTCCCAATCCTCACTGGGCAAGTCTCAATCTTGGAATTTTAGTTTGTATCGAATGTTCAGGAATTCACAGAAATTTAGGCTCACATATATCCAAAATCCGTTCATTAGATTTAGATGACTGGTCTGCTGGTCAATTGAGTGTTATGCTGGCACTTGGCAATGACATTGCTAATGGAGTTTGGGAGTATTGCCTTAATGGTAAAGTGAAGCCTCATTCAGATTCACCTCACGAGGCTAAAGAACAATGGATTCGTTGGAAGTATGAGGACAAAGCTTTCTTACCACCTGCAAACCCCAATATTTCTATTGGAAAATTGCTCATCGATTCTGTGTGCCGGTAATTTTTTTTTTTTTTTTTTAATTAAATTAAAAATTTTTTTTTTTTAATTAATATTTTTTTTTAGAGGTGACATGCGAGCTTTCACTTTGTGCTTGGCAAAATGTACGTATGAAGACATAAATATTTCTGTTAGCAACGAAGATTTGAGAACACCTTTACATCTAGCTTGTGCTACGGGAAACTTGGCCATGGCTCAATTATTAATATGGGTAAATATTTACCAAGTTTTATGATGATTTATGTTATGTTGTATGTAGTAGTTAATAATTAACACCTGGCTTAATCAAATATTTGTGATTGAATTCTAGCACAAGGCAAACCCCCAAAATCTTGATCACGAAGGTCGTACCTGTATGTCATACGTCAGAGCGTTAGAGAGAACTCTGGATAACACCTCAGATTCAATAGAGATGCAGAAACTATTAGAAGTATTAGAACAGGCAAGTATATCTAGTATGGATGACACTGAAACAACCCAGTATTAATTAAGACACATTTGTTTGCTTAGTATATAGTGAATGATAAGAAACTTGATAGATATTTACTATTAAGTTATTTATCTTTCGACTACGTTGGTACTTATTTTATTTTATAATTTTATTCCACCGACTTGTTTTTTTATTTTATTTAAAAATGATAACTCTGTTTTTAGCTCATCTTATATATATGTATAAGTATTTGTAGATTTTATTAACTGAAATTTTATTGTATCTAGATGAATTTTAACTTGCTTTTAACTTTTATTTTTTTTCTCAATATTTAATGATTTTAGAAATTTTAAATAAAATAATATATATGCATATGTATGTATGTATGTATGTATATTGTGCAAGTCGCCTATTTTATATTAAATGTTTTAATTATTTAATTAAAAAATTAATATGTCACTTGGAAAGTAATAAAAACATCACAACTCGGTAATAGAAGAAATGATTTATAGATCAAGTATAATCGAGTGTAATTTTTGTCAATGACTGAGAAGTACAAAACACTCCATAAATCTAGTTAATATATTTATATATTGAAATGTACGTATTCAAATATGCTTTTATCATTCACATGTTATTTGAATATAATTGTATTGTCTCGTAAACAATGTTATCTTTATTACTCAACCTTTAAGCCAAAAATATTTATAATTTTACTTTTATTTAAGGTTTAATTATTTTATAAAATTTTTTAGAGTTTCTTAAGATAGAATTTTTAAAAAATTTTTCTTGCTATTATTTATTTATCAAAAAAATTCTAAAAATTATCAGAATATACTTTCAAAATTTACACAATATTTTATTATAATTTTATTCTCTCAAAAATATTATTTTATTTTTTTTATTCATTTTTTAAACCAAAATGCGCTTCATTTGTTGATCAGCTTCTGGATCAAAATCTATAAAAAAAAATTATCAAAATTATTTTAATGATATTTACTTTAATTTTTAATTTGAAATAAAATTATATTTAAAAATAACTTACTACAAAAAGGATAAGTTCCGCTCGTTTCAAAAGCGAAATTTCCACGAGCCGGCAGTTGAGGAGTGTCCAAACCCATCTTAGAGCAAGATTCAGCATCACAAGAGTCGTCAATCACAAAATCAGTCCACCGTAAGCTGGCAGTTTGTGCATTGTAACGATACGCCCACATATGACAAGGCTCTTTGATAGCTGCAGCCATGTATCTAGGAGCGCGAGTGTGGCTACAAGTTGCCAAATTGTATAAAATAGCTACCGTAATTTTAGGAATCTCGAAGAAGGATTTGTAAAAGGTTTCGCCGTCTAGTAAACAGTTAGGTTGCCATTTGCCACCGTTGACGAATAAATCAACGTCGCCTACACCTACCGTCATTCCCAAACCAAGCCAAGGTAAGAATGGTCTGCCGTCAGTGTGGATGACATCAATAAAATTGGCATCTGTCTTATTGAGTCGTATCATTGGATTTCTTCCTTGGAATCCAGGTTGAGCTGGATCTAGTGCTGTTATTCGGTAGATTTTTGGATCAGTGAAATTTTTTCCAACGTAACTCATTATGTGGGAACCCAAACTGTGACCAAGAAAATGAAGGTTTTGTACATTCAACGCTCTGTTTTTTTCTAAGTGACGAATTACTCTGAAAAATTTATTCATAATGTTAGTTAATATCATGATTAAATTGACAACAGCAGACATTTATCAATTTTTTTGATTTTTACCATAAATAAATTGTAAAAAAAAATTTTTTTTTATAATTGCGCTTTTAATTTTTTGTAATCTCTAGACTTGAAATTTTTTTTTTAAATTATTTTGTAATAATTTAATTTTTATAGAAATTCAAAAAAATTCACAGATGTCTGTTAAGGTAAAAGACTCAGTTATTGACACTGGCCTAGTTTTTTGACACTTGCAATTTTACTATAATTAAAAAAATTTAATGTTCTCAAAAAACCAATTTTTTTTTAATTTATAATTCAAAAATTATATTTATTAATTTATTAGCGTTGATTTTTTTTCTTTAATTAAAATAAAATTGCAAGTGTCAATAACTGGGTCTTTTAACTTAATTTCAGATATTACTAAAGTTAGCTGACGTTTTTAATTTTTTAATTTTGCTTCATTTATTAAATTAAAACTAAAAATGAATTTTTTCGAAATTGCACTTAAAGTTTTTAAAATTTTTTACAAATTAAATTTTTTTTTACTAATATTTTCAATAAAAAAAATTATAAAAATTTTTAAATGTCGGCTAACTTTATTTTCATTAATTCCAGTATCATATATTATGAATATTATAAAAATGTATAATTATTATTGCAATAATAATTTTAAAACAAACCTTATTATTTCAGCCGATACCGTGCGAATATTAGCAGCAGCTGTAAAATAAAATCCTGAAGACCCTTTAGCCCAATCTACAGCAAAGACATTGCTGTCAGCCTGAAAATAAAATTAATTATACTTTCTACATACAATAATTTTTATGATTAAATTTACCGTAAATAATAAAGCTTCTGTCAAATTTTTAAACCACGCAGTGTTAGTATCACTAGAATATCCATGTGTGATAAAATATGTCGGCTTTGTGGAATCAAATTCTGAAGGAATTTTTATTAATGGCCATGTTTGGACAAGACTCTTATTAACATTCCTGCAATAAATAAATTAAAAAAAAATAAATTTTAATTAATGAAAATAATAGGTATTTTATTTTAAATGTTTACCGATTGGAAAAGAAAAATGTTGTGTTGACATCTTCCTTCGACATGGGAAAAGGATATGGACGAAAGAATGTAAACCATGGATAATTATTATCAAAGCATCCCAACTCTTCATAGCAAACTTGATCAGCGATAACTAGGCATTGTCATTAACTATTAATTTATATTCTAGTAAATATTTGAATAATTTCTTACCAGACCCGGTCCATATTAACAAACACAGTTGTATTTTATAATCCATAACGTATTTTCTTCAGACAGTTCTTCGAATTGGTAGTATCAATAATACTCAAAATAAAAACAAGTCTGGTGTTAAAAGAATGAATGCAAAGTTCAAAAAGTAGAATACATAATTCAATTGTCACTGAATTTAATCAGGCGAGCAAAAAGAATTAACTCAAGGTTTATTTAAAATGAGTTAATGATTTATAATGTATTCTGAGTGTTTCATAGAATGTTCTCATCATCAATGATATAATGTTTAATATCGTAAATATTTCAGTTTAAATAACACATTCATTTGGGAAATTCGGTCATTAAACACTTTTTATCAAAATTTTTAAAATAAATTATTAACACATAATTTAATAGTCAAATAAAAGTGTGGTATTATTTAACGAGCTATAAAAGTACAAAATTGTTTTAGAAAAAATGAGGTATATAATTCAATATTAATACTTGAGTATTGACCTTAGGGTCATTTAAATCATTTAATATTTTAACAAAATTTCATGTAATGAATTTTGGCATATGTAACATAATAAGTATCCCCTAATTCCATTTGACCTTTTTCAAGTTCTCCTAGAAGATAAGATAAATTTATTTATTAATAAAACAAGGAAGACTATAGTAATTATTCTCAAATATTTAATCTTTTTTTTAATTTTAATTAAATATTTAATTTTAAATAATGCAAGTATCACCTGGTACATAAATATTTGGTGGAAACATTGGAATGCGACTGTAGCAATTTACGGTTGTCCATTTTTCATCTTTTTTTTCCGTAGTAAGTGTACTCATCCATGAAAAAGGCTCTCTAGTCAATTAAAATAAAATGATTTATAATTTACAATTTAACTAAAATAACAATGACTTAATTATTAAATTAAGCATACTTATTGGTTATTTCGGAAATAATTTGCAACGGAGCAGGCATGCTGATGGTATAAATTTTAGGTTTTTCCAAATCCGAGTACTTGAGTGGTGAATTTGGACCACTGTAGGTATTAAAGATTGTTTCAAAAATAGAATGAGAAACTTCACAGCGACAATCAATTTGACTTTGGATCAGTTGCAGGAATTCTAAACTCATGTGAATTTGTGCCAAGGCTTTCAGTTTATTTCTGTGAAAAATGATTGATGAAAAAAATTTTATCTAGATACTCTTTTTTAATAAAAAAAATTACAAGCATACCGATAATTGTCGAGCTTAAATTCTTCATTCGACACATTAGTTATAAGTTTCTGTAGCTCAGACATCTCCAAAAGACTCATATTGGATATCAGATATAAATAATCTCGACTGAGTTTTTCTATTCCCATGTCTATCACCAGTTCCAAGGATAGAGTGCCAGCGTGTATAGAAAATTTTTTATTTTCACCGTATAGTTCTGAGACCATCATAGCGAATCTTGTTTCATCCATACTGTTTAACTAGAATTAAAGTCTTGAGATATAATATATAATAAAGATCAGATGAAAAGACACAATGAAAACGTCACATCAACTTTTCAATAAGTGATAATCAATAAATAACTAATGAATAAATTAATAAAGATAAATATGTACCTGAGGTTTGAAATTTTTTTCACCCATAGCTTCAAAAATTGCATAAACACAATCAGTTATAAGAACGTAGTTATCTGCAGCTCTGATAATCTGCCAGAATTTATCAGTAAAATCAAGATTTTCTCTTTTCGGCAATTCTTTAATAAAATCAATCAATTTAGGTGTCCCTTCATTCTCTTTCGACATCGGTATGGTCTCAGTACCTTCATCATTCTCAAATGGATCATCTCCACTCAATAATCTTTTCAATAGTTTCATAACATCATCGCCCTATTTGCAAGTTAGAAATAAAAATAATTCATAAAAAATATATTAAAAAATACTACTTAATAAATTATTTAAAAATTTATTAATTGGGATACCTGAGAGTAAGGATTGTTAAAATCTTTTGGGAAAATTAAGGGCTTGACACTGTATCGTGAACTCAAATGCTTTTCATGATATGTTTGAACCATTGTCAAATATTTATCAAGCAACACTATTTGATCCCATAAGTCACACAACGGACTCGCTTTTGAACCACTAATTATTTCGGCAAACTAAAAAAATAAATAAATCCATTAACAAAAAAAATAAATAAAAAAATTGCTAGGAAATATAAAAAAGATCATACTAATTTATTAGATAGAGCAGTAGGCGGTGGTAAAAATGTCAAATCATCCCAAGTAGCCTCAACTTTTAAGTAGCCTTTGAATTCATCAATTGACTGATCTTTTTTATCAATCATTTCAAAACTAGTCCCACATAATTCATAAGTACTCGTAATCTTGACGTCAACTTTAAGAGAAGACCACGACTCGTCCAAGTGCTGCCTCAGCAGCTGAGAAAAACCATATCGAATGTGTTCCAACGAAGTCATAGCAGGCAAACAAACTCTGATGGGTATGAAATACTGACTATCGAATGCAGTACCTATCAATACTACTTTTTCGTAATCATTTTCTCTCGGGTCGGATGGATCGCACAAAGAAAACACAGGCAGTGTCCATGTTTCAGCGTCCAATTTTTCTTGAGCAATATTTACTAATTCTCTGTAAGAAAAAAAATTTGAGGCTACTCTTGTTTTTTTAGAATTATATAAAAAACATATATATATTTACGCTGCAGTACGTCTGTCCATAGGTATATGTTTTTCCTCATCTTTATACCAATTTTTTTTTGGTAGTGTTATTGTTACATTGAAGCTGTCGTCACCGAATGAATGCGATAAAGGAGATCCTGTTACATCTAAAGCTAAACATACAATTAAAAATTCAATTCTAAATAAATAATTAAAGATTTTTAATAAATTAAATTATAAAAATTTTCAATGTAAATTAAGTTAGCCAACATCTAAAAATTTTTAGAATTTCTTTACTGAAAAAATGATGACAGAAAAATAAAAAAAAAATTCAATTGTAAAAAACTTGAAAAACAATGCATGAAATTTTTTAAAAATATTTTTTAGTTGTAATTTAATAATTAAAAAAAAAATTTTTTTAATTAAAAACGTCGGTTAACTTTAATATTATAAGTTTTCAGATGTCGGCTAATTGCATTTTTATCTTTATTTTATGACATATAACTTAAAAAATAAATAAATAAAATTACCTAACGAATCGTTGCCCTTATTTTCATTTTTAATAACTTCTTTTAAATCATGTGGTTTCTAAAATCATAAAAAAAAAACTAGTTAACAATTAACATAATAATTAAAAAATAAAAAATAAACAACTTACGATGTAACAAAATAAAACACACTCTCCATTAGGACAAAGGTTCGGAAATAAACGATTAATATACGATAGCCGTGTTTTAATCGCTTGAAATTCAGTGTTTTTAACAATATTCTTCACAATCTCAATGTCATTAATTTTTTCTTTACTCATTGTTAATAAAAAATAAAATTAAATAATTTTTAAACAGATCTTTCTTGAAGAAAAAAAATTTTGGTAATGTTTCTTGATATTTTCCGTTGACAATATGCGCATTTAAAAATTCCCGATGTTGTCTACCGGTAAGACGCTCTGTGAACTGTCAGTAAAGAAGAAATGTCAACAAAAAGTAAGTAAAGTATCCAGTAGATGGCGTTTAATAACAACTCCAGCTGATGCGTCCTCTAGCATCGTATCCCGCGATGATTTGGCATTTGCTTTGCCTTGGGAATCTGTCTCGAACTCAGTGGGTCTCAGTCACCCGCTCGCTCTGTCTCACTCGGTCTCTCGTAACAGTTTCCACGAACTGACGATACACGACACATGAGAGCAAACGAATAATTCGTGAGAGAGAAGAAAAAATTTATTAAACTAGCAGTCAGCGTTTGGTCTGAACGTACGAGAGAGAAAGAAATAGTCGAAGAAGAAGTAGAAGAGTATAATACGAAGTAGCGCAGAACGAAAACGCCACACAAATGATGTTCGGGTCGCGTTTGCGCCGCGAGTGTTAAAATCACCAATAATGTCAATACTCATAAGGTGTAATTTTTAAAAAAAAGATACGCGATGCCTTGAAATAGCCTTGACAATTGTGAACAGGTGACTAGTGTGTGTTGTGAGCTAGCAAAATCAGTGGTAGGAACAAAACATTTATAATAATAATTATTATTACTAACTATTACTATTATTGTTATTTTTAAATTAATAAATAAACAAAAAAATAATAAAAATATTTATTTACAATAACAGAGAATAATAACAATACAATACTGGAGGCGAGAAAGGAAGTTGTCGACAGTGTAGCTTTTGGATTATGAAAAAGTCGAATAAATATCGAACGGGTGTGGGTAACATTTCGTCAGTGTGCCTGTCCGAGGCTAAATCGGACAGGGCCGAGCCTCAGGACAGTCTTGGTAATTTTTACATGAAAGAGCAAGACATACCTGAATATTTAGAGGGCTGTGGTCTAACGACTTGCTCTGCCGGCAACGATATGCCTGAAGCCGTTGAGGATCTTCCCAAAGAGCACCACAAGGAGAAGAAATTGTCAACCGCGTCAATAGCCAGCGGGGGTGATACCAAGAAGACAGTAACTGTTAAACACCCCGAGTCAAACAAGCCAAAACCTACGGCAAAAAAATGTAAGCCCATCCAAGCAGACCTTGATGTTGCCAAGGAGTTTATCCGGTGTCGCGATGAGTGTCTCACAAGGCTGGATCTCAGCAAGTCAAGCATCACCAACTTGCCGAGCTCCGTCAGAGATCTGTCGCATTTGCAAGAGTTTTATCTCTACGGTAACAAGCTCGTGACACTACCGCCAGAAATAGGATGCCTGACGAGTCTGAGGATTCTAGCCTTGAATGAAAATTCTCTCACCAGCCTGCCAGATACTCTTGAGAATCTTAAATCACTTAAGGTACTCGATTTGCGGCATAATAAATTAAGTGAAATTCCTGAGGTTGTTTACAAGTTGACGTCACTCACCACGCTCTTTTTACGCTTCAACCGGGTGCGTTACGTCAGTGATAACATAAGAAATTTAACTAACCTGACGATGCTCAGTTTGCGTGAAAATAAAATAAAATCATTGCCTGCGGGAATCGGTAAGCTCGTTAATTTAATAACCTTCGACGTGTCTCACAATCACTTGGAGCACTTGCCAGAAGAAATAGGAAACTGCGTTCAGCTGTCGACTCTGGATCTGCAACACAATGAGCTGCTGGATATTCCAGAGACTATTGGAAATTTAGTAGCTGTTACGAGATTGGGATTGAGATATAACCGTCTCTCGAGTATACCCAAGTCGCTTGCGAATTGCCGGCTGATGGACGAGTTCAGCGTTGAGGGAAATCAAGTGTCTCATCTGCCAGACGGGTTGCTTTCAAGTTTGTCTGAACTAATTACAATAACCTTATCACGTAATTGTTTTTCAGCATATCCCTCGGGTGGTCCGTCCCAGTTCACAAACGTCGATTCATTAAACATGGAGCACAATCAGATAGATAAAATTCCCTATGGAATATTTTCACGTGCTAAAAATCTCACCAAGCTCAATATGAAGGAAAATCAATTGACGTCTTTGCCATTGGATATTGGCACTTGGGTAAATATGGTTGAGCTTAATCTCGGTACAAATCAGCTGACTAAAATTCCAGATGACATTCAGTGCCTACAGAATCTTGAGATTCTAACTCTGTCCAACAACCTGTTGAAGCGCATACCAGCGAGTATCGGTAATTTGCGTAAACTAAGAGTGTTGGATCTCGAGGAAAATAAAATAGAGTGTCTGCCCAATGAAATAGGATTTCTACGTGATCTTCAGAAGCTGATACTTCAATCAAATCAAGTGACATCGTTACCACGTGCCATTGGACACCTTCTTAATTTGACTTATCTGAGTGTTGGTGAAAATAATCTTAATTATTTACCAGAAGAAATAGGAACTCTGGAGAATCTTGACTCGCTTTATGTAAATGACAATGCTAATCTTCACAATTTGCCGTTTGAGTTGGCGCTCTGTACAAATCTCAGTATTATGTCTATTGAAAATTGCCCATTGTCGAAAATTCCCGCAGAAATAGTTGCTGGTGGTCCGTCCTTTGTTATTCAGTTTCTGAAGATGCAAGGGCCGTACAGGTCAATGTAATAAATCGATGACTTCGAGGAACGCGAGACACGAACATGTAGCAATTGCATTATCAGCAGGTGTGCCAGGATTTGTCATCACGTGTGGCTAGTTTTGGCGAGAAAACATCAAGGCAGACGCAACAAAACCGCTGTAGCTGTAGCTGGTGTATCAAGCATGGATTTGTAACTAGCTTCCTCGAAGCCTCTCAAATTAACCACCAATAGTCTTAGACTGTTATTTTAAAATTTTATTATTAAAATTACCAATAATGAGCATTTACCTGCATCAACAGTCCTCCATCTATAACAAGTCTATAAAAAGTGGCTGATAATTAAAATACTTCTCTCTCCTGTGGTGCCAAGTTGTCATGTTATTTATTGTGATCTGAAGAAATGTTAAATTTATAATTATCAAGTTAATCTAATAACTAATAACATATTAATATAAATATATTTAAATATATTTATATTAATTAATTAATTGATTCATCGAGCCATCAGCACCGTCCTGCGTATGACGCAGTCTAGTTTAAAAACCTCACCAATCATTGTCTCTGTCTATTTAAAAGTTAATTGATTACATTTACTAAAGATCTAATCTCTCAGAGACTGTATCATCATTATTAATTATTATTATCATTATCGTAAATCAATATATTTATCATTTTTATTATTATGTAATATTACGATGTAGTACATGGGGTTTAAATACTTGATCTATCATTGTCTTTCAGTAAAATAATTTAAGACGTCACGGTATAAGCTTCAGAATAATAATCGTTATTTTTTCGACAGTGGATTTATTTAAAAATAAATTCTCGGTTATAAAAACAAGTTATTTATTGAGATAACTCATGGATAAACTTGTTCAGTGAATCTGTCGAGAAAATATTAAAAGTTTAACTGTAATAATGTCGTCAAAAAAAAAAATATTAAAAAAAAAAACATAATGAAATAGGAGAAAAAATCTTTTTTAGACGCAGTTCGACGAGCAACGAGGGCGTTTGATCGCTATGTCCCTTAACTTCTTATGCTTCTTACTCTTCTTCCGACAATGAAATTTTATATCATTTTGTTGTCTTTGTTCTTTCATTATTATCTTTTTTTGTTGGGACACTCAGTTACCCTCCACTTGTCTGTGTGTATTATTGTATCGGGTTGCGTATTTTATTTTCTCGGGCTCGTCGCGTCTCTCTTGTCTCTCACACTCTCGTCACAATGCGGGAATATGAGTTAATAAAAAAAATATATTAATAATAATAATAATAATAATAATAATATATATATAAATATATAAAAATAAATACAAATGAAAATTGTACATTAGTACGCCATATTACAGTATAAATTTGAAAATTTTAAAAATATAATAAGGAAAAAAAAATAAACACTAGCCGTTATATAAATATAATAATAATAATTATAAATATATACATATAATATATAATTATAATGATAAATATACATATATATATATATAAATATATATTAGCTTCAAGACGAAATATTTTGTTATACATAACATAATTAAACGCAAGCCATTTTTCTATATGTACCTGCATTTTAATGAATCGTTGACACGCTGATAAAACGTAAAAAAAAAAAAATATTTAAAAAAATTGTTAATATTAAACAAGCCTTAACTTCTGAAGTTACACGATTAAATTAATAAAATTAACTATTGAGAGAGATGAAGTAAAAGTTTAAAGAATTACATGACAAATTGTATATCTAAGTCTAATAATCTTTCCTCAATTTCTTGAAACTTTTCTTTACCTTCGTACAGCAAAACAATAAATAAATAATTAAATAAATGAATCTAAAATAAACATTTTTGTAATGTATATAATATACGTACTTTTATGTGATTTCTAAATGAATGTAAGAAGGAAAGAATAAGTTAAGCTGTTGATCAAGAGGAAAAGATTTTGATTAAATTGATAAATTATTAAAATCGTGGATGATTTATTTTTATGCAAATGTTACAGTTTAGTCAAAAATGAGCCGTGAGGCTTTGGTGCAGCATCTTTTGATCACGTTTGATGTAAATCTAAGATATATTAAATAAAATAACTACACGCACAACTATCATTTATACTGTCATAACATTTATAAGTAAACTAGCGTCATATCTATTGTTAATTTAGGCAATTTTATTTTTTATTCAACTATTATATTTTTTAAACATTTCATTTTATTTTATCTCAATAACTGTTAATGTTTGTCGATCACATTTAAGTCTTTCATTGTCATTTATATTTATCTGATATGTAATAATTTTTTTGTCTTTGTCATTTATCATTTTAGTAATAATGTTAATTATAAATTATAATGTAATGAAATAGGTAATTAAATTATATATTATGGTTAATTTTTCACAATCGACTGTGCCATTTTGGTAGTTTTTTTTTCGTTCACCAAAAAATATTAAAAAATTAAAAAAAAAAAAAAATATAACAATTGTTTGAACGTCGAGGGAAACTAGTTGATTTATCTAAATTTATGATCCTGTTAAGTAGCCTGATTGGCATGATATTATGTGTATAATTTTAATAAATTGTAATGTTAATGTCCTTCAATGTATATTGGAAACAAAGATGATGAAAAAAGATGAATATTACTGTATAAAATATTTCTAAATATACAAAATGTACTGTGTAATTATTGTCTTATTTTTTATTGTGTTAATTAATAAATCAAAAAGACATTTCAAATTTTTTGCAGATGGAAGACTTTTTCTTGACTGAAAAATTTTTTGATAATTTATTGGTTGGGCATTCGGGTGTTTCCAACTTTACAGGAGCTTTAAGATGTGGTTCTTTTTTTATTGCTACCAAATTTTCACTTTTAATTTGCGGGACAGAATATTTAGTGTCATCATCAAATTGTTTTTTTAATTCTTTTTTAACTTTAGCCGCCAATTCTTGGTTTATATTTATCAACGCTTTGTCAATATTTATAATTACATCATCAATACTACTGATCAACTCTTTTACATCATGTTTGGCACTAGAAATTTTTTATAGTCGAATTAAATCATTTTCTTCAGAATTTGTTGTTTCGTCATCCAAAATTTGATTGATTACTGATGCAAAGTCATGTTCAGATTTGAATTTCCATATTGATTCACAGAAGTCATTTTCCATTTGGAAAATACAGTTGTGAAGATCATCCTGTTGAAAAAAATTAAACAACTATTAGCAACAATTATGTAATATAAAAAAAATGTAATACTAAACTTAGCCGACGTTTTTAATTATTAAATTAAATCTAATTAATATTTAAAAAAAATTTTTAATTGTAGTTTTTCAAGTTTTTACAAATTAAAATTTTTTTTTATTTTATTGCAATAATTTTATGACATTAAAGTATGAAAATTAGCTTAGCAGATAGTTGATAATTTTAAGAATTTTTGGAACAAATAAATTATGGCAAAAAAAATTATAAAAAAAATTGACATTTATAAATTTTAAAAAACTACAAATGCAATTTTTTAAAAATTATTTTTTGGAGCAAATTTATTTGTTGAAAAAAATTAAAAAATTGTCAACCATTTAAAAATTTTTTTTAATAAGTAGATTTTTTGCTAAAAAAATTGAATTTTTAATTTTTTTTAATTTCTACATGTCAATTATTTCTTCTACTTTTTATTTGCCACAATTTATTTGTTAAAAAAATTTTTTAAATTATCAAAAATCTACTAAATTAATTATCATAATAATTTTTCAATAAAAAAAAATCTAAAAATTTTTAGATATCAGCTAACTTAATTTTCATAAAAAAATTACCAGTTTCTTCAACTTATCCTTTAAGTCTTCTTTTCTTTTTCGAAGATTTTCTTCACCTCTATCAAATAGATTTTTCATTAATTCCACTTGAACATACTTTTCAGTAAATTTATCTAACAAGCAATCTACTGTGTTGTCATTATCAGTAACCTGGTTATTATTAACTTCTATGTCTTGGCACTCGGGATTTAATTCCATTATTGATCATAATCATACTGCAATATCAGTTATTAAATTCAGTTACTGTTATTATTATACGTAATATCCAGTATTCCGTATATCAGTATATTTAAATTTAAAAATAACTCTATTTTATTTTTTCAACAGCAACGCCATCAGTTGAATACAAACGTTACGTTTTATTGTAATTGCATGCGGTACCGCCGCAATAAATTTGCATTGTAACTTTTCAAAACTTTTTAATCTGTTGACTATAAATAACCGCGGTCTGAAATGAGTGCCAATGGGTTGAAGTTGATTAAAAAACCGTGAGTACATATATTCAATTATTTACTTGATAAATTTTTTTTAAATTATATTTTGTGGGAAACGTTTTATGTTATTTTTGGAGGTTATACCGTCAAGGTTAGCGTCTCATGTGTTGTGTGTGTGTTATTTTTTTTTTTTTTTTTTAGAAAATTGAAAAAAATTTATTTTTATTACTTATTTCAATTACCATCTATAGAGGCACAAGGACAGCGTAAGTTGGTTGACGCTTTGAAAGGTTTAGATCGTGCAATACACTTCCATGTATAAGCATCTTTGCTTGTTGTATTATCTTGGATTGGTCCTCTGCCTAGCCATTGTTGAACTGCTCTCCACGGCCCTGATTCATTCGGAATTTCTCGTTTCACAGACCAATTACCTAAATAACTTAGCTTGATAAAAAATTATTTGTTAAATTTTTTAATTAATTAATTAATTGATGAGCTAAATTTTTAATGTTACTTTATGAATTGTTTCGTCATTTAATTTTCCATCGCCAACTGTCAGAGAATCTTCTGGAAGTACCGGCTTGACTGAATTTCCACTTGGTGTTGGTCCGTCTAAAAAGGTATAATTTTTAAAACTTTCTACACGTGAAATTTTTTCAATAAAACAAATTCTCAAAATTTTTAGATGTCGGCTAATTTTATTGTCATAAAAAATTTTAAAGAAAGTTAGAAATTATTTTAAAATTTAAAACAAAAATAAATTGTTTTTTTAACAAAAAAATTAAATATTCAGTAAATTATAAGTGTAATAAATTTAATTCTTTCAGAAATCCTTACCCACAAGGTATGAGATGTCAAAAATGTCTAGAAATGGGTCACTGGAGTTATGAATGCAAAGGAAAACGAAAATATCTCCATCGGTCTTCGAGGACAGTACAATTAAAAAAAGCTCTGAAACAAAAAGAACTTGAACAGTATGTATTTTTACTTATCTTTGTTCTTAAAATAATTTGCATTTGTAACTAATTTTTTTTGCAGAGAAAATAAAACTTTAAGCTCCAAGTCAGAAGAAAGTAAAGAAAACGAGAAAATTGTAGAGACTACAAAGAAGAAGAAAAATAAGAAGAAGAAAGAAGAGTCTAGTAGCTCAAGCAGCTCAGACTCAAGCAGTAGTGACAGTGAAAGTAGTTCCTCGGAGTCTTCATCCAGTGATTCCAGCAGCAGTTCCAGTTCCAGCAGTAGTTCCAGTAGCAGCAATAGTTCTAGTAGCAGTAGCAGCAGCAGCAGCAGTTCCAGTAGCAACGACTCAAGCAGCAAGAAGAAACGACGAAAAAAGAAATAAATTACGCTCAATTTATTTTTTTTTATTCTTTTTAAATGTATTAATATCGATAATGAGTATTTTCAATATAACTTTATCGTACTGTAAATATGAATGACATTAATTTTTTATTTTAGAGCAGTCTTCAATTATTTTTGTATACAGTTTATGAATGTGTTAAATAATAGCATCATGTGAGTAAAACGAAATGAATATAGACTTTAAAATAAAATCAAATGCATTTTATTGATATTTAATTAAAAAAGAGAAACTTAATGTTTGTATTTTTACAGTTGTAAAATTTTTCAATATAAATAGTACAAAATATAATTAAAAAAGAAATTTCTCTTATATACTTAATTAACACTAACCATTATTCATCAACAATTTCAGGCAAGGTTTGAACAATAACTTTCCTCTTGGAATCATAAACAAAATTATTCTTCTTAAAAACATCGCTCTCGTAAAAAGGCACTAAATTATGTATATCGATTTGTTTAGCTTTATCCAACAGATCTTTTTCAGAAACTTCAATAGTCATGACACGTGAGCCATGAAGTGCTTTCTGGAATGCCAAAGTATCCAATGTAATTTGTCGCAAAATATAATACAGTAATTCGCTGTGATCCTTTTTGTACATCAAGTACTTTTGGAATGTGTGACGCATGCTCTTCATAACCGAATACTTTTGTGTATCAACGAAACTGTCGAGTGCCATTCTAATGGCAAGATTTATATCGTCTTCACGTACGTGATCACGTAGATGCATTTTAGCGCTGGCTTCCGACATTCTTATGATACTTTCGATGTGTCTCACGGTGATGGGAAGACTTCCAGTGGCCAAACTTTCTTGCCTCAACTGGCTGTACAATTTAGCGACTTTGTCTTGATCAACATTTGTAAGTTTTGGATGAATATTTTGACGCGCATAAACGATATATTTTTTTAACAAGTCTTGAGGTATCGTAATATCATTACCAGCAGTGTCATCAACTAGCTCTGGTGGTAAAACTCTATCGACGTTGGTAGGATGATTTTTAATGTGAGAATTAACGACGAATTTAGCTAAATGTCGATCTTGCATAGGATCTACTTCGTCTTTTACGATGCAGAGAATATCAAAACGTGAAAGAATAGGCTCTGACAGATCAACATTCTCTGAGAAGGTCATACTGGCGTCGTATCTTCCGCCAATAGGATTGGAAGCTGCGATTACTGAACACCTGGCGTGGAGAGACGTTACGATACCTGCTTTGGAAATAGAAATACTTTGTTGTTCCATTGCTTCGTGAATTGAGGTCCTGTCTTGGTCGTTCATTTTGTCGAACTCATCAATAAGACAAACACCATGATCAGCAAGTACCAAGGCACCGGCTTCAAGCGTCCATTCCCTAGTAGCTACAGACTTTGATACATAAGCAGTTAAACCGACAGCTGATGCTCCTTGTCCTGTCGTAAAAACTGCACGAGGTGCTATTTTTTCCGTGTACTTCAAAAATTGAGACTTTGCTGTACCTGGGTCACCACAAAGAAGAACATTAATATCACCACGAATTCTGTGTTTGTTACCTGGGTTTTTGGATTCACCACCAAATATCGAAAGTGCTAAGGCACGTTTAATAAATTCATGTCCGTAAATTGAAGGAGCTATACTTGCAACAATACGATCAGCGATACGGTGATCCTTACTTAATTTTAAAATATCATTAACTTCTTCTTCTGTCAGCGAATCGACAATGTCTTTAGAATCTTTAATAACAACATGATTGGCTAGAAGTACCGTCGAGAAAACTGGGAATCCTTGTTCGGTATTTAATGACCCGTCGTAGCTGTTAGTGTAGATTCCAGTGAGATCAACTTCATCACCAGGCTTACAACGGTCGCACAAGTCAGACAGTAAAATACAATCTTTGCTACGTGGAATACGACCAGCTGGAATTCTACCTGGAGACTCTTGTATTGTTATTTTCTGATAATTACGGTAAATAGTTTGTTCCATATTAATTATAAATGGACCAACACTCTGACACTCGGGACAAGATCCAGGCTTTACTTCGGCGTTCTGAGACTGTACAAAAGGTCCAAGGACGTAACCACATTTAGTACAATCATACTTGACGACAGATAAATGAGGTAAGACGCCTGTTGTAGCTGTGACGACTCCAAGAGTTCGTACCAGTTGATTGAGATGGAGCTTTCTGAACGTACGGAGCTCTTCGATAAGCGGCAGCTCGGATATTCTCACGTGAATTTCTCCAGTTACTCGCTCATAACTCGGGAAAATAGTCAAAACCAACTCTTTGGCAACTCCGTCAAATATCTCGAGCATTTGGAACGGCGCTTCTGGAAGGAAATAAGCAAGAGCGTGTTCTTTACTGGCAAGTACTGGAAATTCAACGACGAAACTCGATTGATTGCTTTCACACATGTGTCGGATACGTTCCTTGTACAAGCAATGTCCTTTGCCGTCTGCGTATGTTCGTAAAAAATTTTTAAAACGATTTGCTATTTCAGTTCTTGGACCCAGCATCATTACCCACTCTTTCACCGAGTGACCTCTTGTGTCTTCTAGATTCTCGATTGACTCTATCATCTCGGCATCATCCAGCTCTCCAGTGGCAGCTTTCTCTGCGCGTCTACGCTTTTGAGTCTGTACATCGTCTTCGTCACTATCCTCTAGAATTATTAATGACAAATAATAAATAAAATTAACTCTATAAAATTAATATTTAAGTTCTCGTCTATGTTTAAAATATTTATAAAACTTAATTTTTGTATTACTAAAAATAATTTTTTTTGATTTTTAGTTTGCCTTGAGAAGCTGAAATAAATCAGCGAAACGTTGCAATTCTTATAATTTAATGTCTTAATTTATTGTCCAAATTCCCAAGATCAAATTATTTAAATTAAAATTTTTAGATAATAATAAAAAAAAATATACTAACCGTACAAAAGATCTCTGTCATCCCGGAAGATACCAGCTGCACGATCTCGTTTGCGCATCGCCGCCTCAGCAGCCACTCGTTCACCCTGTGACAGCTCGGAGTACTCATCGTCATCCATCAAAGCACGATCGTAACGATCTAGTGCGGGCATAGGTCGATAATCAGCCTCCATATCGTCACCAAACAGTTCTTCGCCGTCACCTTCTTCCTCGTTGACGATGTCCTCTTGAGAGGGCTCGTCTCCCAAGAGTCCTTCATCTTCAAAAGGCTCATCCATCTCAGGTGCTGGGGAAGTTGGGGCGTCCGCATGTCGTACGCTTCTTGGAGGTGAACTTCGTTGACTCTAAAAGATATATAGAATGTTTGAAAAAATTTTAAAATTAGAATTTATTATTTATTTTGTTAAAAAAAAATTATTTACCATTTTGTAGCTTCAATAAATTAAATAAAAAGACAATTTTATTTTTAAACGGTTAGGTATACACGTGAAGTATTGCGAGGTGTGTTTAAAAGAAATTTACGAGATATTTTATTTATAAAATGTTTAAAAATAATTGTTACTTAAATATTAATGTCACTTTGAATAATGTAAATAATTAAAACTTGTTAAAACAATATAAATAAAAACGTAAACAAAATGTGACAAGACGCTAATATTTGGCGGGATTTATGCGTTGCGATGAAAAACAGAATTGGTCGCCGGGTTTAAGGCGGCACTAAAAAATTGCGATCTCGCGCAAGCGCATTAAAGATCATATAAACCGGGCTTTACTTTTTGACAGAGAGTATAGCAATTTTTTTGGATTGCAAAAAAAAAATTTGGAAGTATGGATGTACGACAGCTCAAAATTCAAATTTTGTGTTATCAATAAATCAAACATATATTTATGATAAATGAAACTAAAATTAACCGACAGCGAAAAATGTTTATTTTTTTTTTTTACTAATTGAATTAGCAATAAAAGAATATTTTTTTAAAATTGCACAAATAGTTTTTCAAATTTATGTTACTCAAGTGAGTTGTCATTTGACAATTTTTTAATTTTATTTAACAAAAAGATTATTTCCAAATAATTATATTTCAAAAATTGCATTTTTTATTTTTTTTAATTTCTAAGTGTCAATTTTTTTTTGCTATCATTTATTTTTTATAAAAATTTAAAAATTATTAAATATGTGCTACATTAATTTTCATTTAAATTTTTTTCATGTGGAACTTTTTTTTTTTTTAATTTCTTTCTAATAATTTGATTATTAAAAAAAATTCTGAAAAAGTTTAGATGTCGGCTAACTTAATTTTCGTTTATAATAATAATAATTATTCATTAATTATGATTAAAGAATATATCGAAAAAATAATTTCTTAAAAAGTCCCAATTATTTTGCTCTAATAAAAATGAGATGGAGTCGCTGAAGAAATTTGAAAATTTGACAGATTAAGAGGGTAAGGTATAAAAACAATAACAAGTATTAATTTTCGAAAATAATACATTTTACGTACAAAAATGTCAAGTACAGAAAATCATTATAGACTTGATGATTATACTAAAAAATTATTATTAAAAAAAAAAAAAAGATAAAAAATGAGTCATCTTGATATCTGCTATTCTGAAAAGAGAGAAGCGTATTTTATAAGGATTAAGTACAGATAACATTATATAATATTCTTATTATAAACAAATATTCATGGAATATAATATATTATTATAATTACTGTTAGTTACATCTCCAGTATACTCTTTATTGCGGCTCAAAATATAATATTATATATTCTACGTATTGTTCACATTATTCACTCATTATTTTCATATATTTATAATCCACATACTATTAAATAAAACATTATTATTTTAGCAGTCTGACTTATTGGAAAATGTATACAAAGTATTTATTATTTAATATAATTAAAAAAGACAATTATTCACGTAGTTTTTCAAAAATATAAAGTGTACAATGGAGACGTACTTCTATTTCGACATTCAAACACTCAAAGTTTATAAGAAAAATGTATTTTTTATATTTTTTTTTGCTTTTCTTTTTTTTTTTTTTTTTATATTATTCATTCTTATAATAAAACTTATCCGATATATTTATTAAAACCATCGAATATTATTATTATTAGTTATAACTACCATTGTTTAATCGTACTTGTTAATCAGCTAAATTATTTTTGTAATCCCTCATTATTTTTCGAGGATTCTTATAATCTAATGCTATTACTTATCGTCTTTTCAAATCCATATACTCAACTACTAGATCAAATTAATTATTTTATATTATTTTTATATTTCAGTTTTATTAATTTATATTCATTCTTATTTAATCAATATTTACTTGCGGTGAGAATGAGGCCAAGTTTTAATTGATTACGTTAACCAAATTTTTTTGATAAAACAATTTTAATTGTTCACAACCCATATGTTAATATGTATAAGCATTTAAATAATATCAGACAATCTATTTATTTATTTATTTAATTAATTAATTAATTAATTAATATAACCGAAGTCTTTTATTTGGCACAATAAAAAAAAAAATAAATATTAAAAATTGTGTCAACTGTATTTGAGGGTAAAAAAGATTTATATTATATATTTTAAAAAATTGCACGACGTATTAAAATGTGCTGACGGCAGTGTTTAATTATTTTTCATGAGACTCATTAACTGTTGATAATAATTAAAAAATAATTGTCTGATAAGTTTCATATTAGTTTGACTAGTCAATTGTTTTAGTTTGTTTATTAAAATTTAAATTTAATTCAACTCTTACACTTATTACTTCGATGCTTATATATTTTTATTTTTTTTTTAATTTAAAAATAGGTCGTGCAATAAATATAAAATTAAAGTAACTTATTGTTTTAATTATTTATCAATGTATATTTATTTGTTTTAAAAACTTATCGCACTAATATGAATAGTTATTTTAATTAATAATATTTTATTATTAAATAATGGTATACATCAAAGATAGGAGACGGGCTAAATGGTTGAGCATTTGATTTATTCATTCGTAATATTTTTATTTATTTTAAAAAATGCTTCAAGTATAAAGAAATTAAATTTATAAAAATTTTTATGTAAATTTAGGAGCTACACAATTCACGATTATCGACGCAAATCTTGTATGGGGATGAATGAGATGATTTGAAATGGGAGGCGAATAAGTCAATCGCAAATTTAGCGGCCTGTAAATTTACATAAAAAATTTTAAGTTTTTTAAAACTATCATTATACTTAAATAGCACAAATACGAGGAATGTTTTAATTAGTGCGTTTTACAAAGTCTCATGAGTTTTTGACATCGGTTTATGCAGCTTTAAGACCTAAGATAAGATGTTTGATCTTTTTAAGAAAACTATCGGTACATAATATAATAATAATAATTTTATTATTATTATTATTATTATTAACTAATAGTTACATTTACGCTCTTTTAATACCAATATAAATATGCAATTGATAGTTCTAATGTTTAATGATAAAAAAAACACCTTTGCTCGACAAGCGACCAATTCTTACCTATAAAAAAATACATACCACTTAAAATAATCTTAATTTACCATGACATTTAAAATAAAATAATAATAATAATTATAATAATTGTTATGTACTTAATAATTATTTATGGAAACGATAATTGACTTACGGCATGTGTACAGTGAATCAAGTTTTTTTAAATATCAACTGAAAGATGATAATAGAAGCCATTGATATACTAATCAATAAAATAAAATAAAAAAGATAAATGATGGTGGAAAGCTTGTGTTGCAGCAATTAAAAATTTCATTAATTAAATCCCTTCTATCATATGATCACAGTCAATTTTGTCTACTAAAACGCGTATAGCATGGATGAAAATAATTAAAGCAACCAAGTTCAACCACTGAGTATCAAGCAAGCACTATTATCGTCGTTAGTGTTATTATTTTTATTATTATCATTAGTATTAATATAATCATAATGATAATAATCAAAATAATAATTATCATCATATAAAGCCCGTAATATTAAATTATTAAGTACACTGTTTATGTTTACAAACACACACACAACAAAAAATGGCATCTCAATCGTAATCTTGATAGGCCAACAATTCCTGATGTGCTCACGGATTATCAGTCTTGAGGGTAAAAATAATCGTCGCGAGTCTATTCAATAGTCAAGTAATTAAATAAGACAAGATAGAGCTGCTCAACAATCACGGAAGAAATGAAATTTCTTTTTTTTTTCTTTCTATCAAATGTGAATTAAAAAATTAGATATAAAAATTATTTGGCACAGAGTTTTTTCAACAGGAAAGAATTTGTCGCCTATTGCAAAAAGCTCGATCAAATTAAATACTGATATAATTTTTTCGTCAATTAGAAAAAAATAACAGACTAAAAATGCGCTTCTTTTTACCTACGACAATTTATCAATAATTGAAATTAATCGCTGATTAGTAAATACAATAGTTACAAGTTTATCTCATAAACAAACAAAAATAGAAAAAGTATTTATATTTAATTTTTATAGTCGGTCATTATAATTTAAAAAAAAAATTTATGAAAAATTTATTCACCTGGCACTCGAGCACGTAAAATATTTACTTCAAGTGCTAATGTCGTTGGTTTGGGATTTTAAAATTATTAAACTTATAATTTTGTTCTCGTAATATTAAATATTGAGTCAGGGACACGGAGTTATGTATGATTATTTTTTTTTCTTTTTTTTTTTTTTTTTTTTTTTAAATATTATATTTTACCATAAAAGTAGCGCAGGAGGCGAGATTATTAAGACGTCGCAGCAACTACTGGTACTGGTGGAACAACTTCAGGTTCACCAGCTCCGTCAGCTGCGATGGTGTCGACGACTTTCTTGACTTTGATGGACTCCTTGTCTGCTGGACTCTCGTCACCACCATTTTGTTTAGCCTCTTCGTTGACGCCATTCCTGTGTGCCGTCTCCGTCGTCTCAGTTTTTTCAGTGGTTGGTGTACTGCCATTTAATTTCTTCTCTACAACTTCCTCTTTAGTCTTTTCTTCTTCTTTCACAGACTCGGACTTTACTGGTTCGGGTTCGACGGCCTCAGGTTTAGCGTTATCAACAACGGCTTTCTCAGGTTCCTTCGTCTCGGGTGCGACAGTTGTTTCTGTAGAGTTCCCGTTTGTCTTTACCTCTGTCGTAGTGCCGTTGGTTGTTATCGACTCAACCTTTTCAGATTTAGTGTCGCCATTTTGTTTAGCTTCTTCAACAGCAGGTTTTTCTTCAGCTTCCTTAGTCTCAGTCTTACTGACAGGAGCTGGTTCTTTGACTTCCTCGGGTTTCTCTTCAACTTTGGGAGATTCTTCAGTTTTAGGTGGCTCTGTTGTAGGTTTATCTTCTTTTACTGCAGTCTCTGGTTTGTTATCAACGTCAGTCTCCATTTTAGTCTCAGCAATAGGTGCATCGACGACTTTTTCAGCTTGTTCAGTCTTGTTCTCTGTGAGGTTAGTCGTTGGTTCGGATTTTGATTGTTCAGTTTGTTTAGTTTTTTCTTCAACCGGGGTATCTGATTTAACAGCCTCTGTATCTGATTTGTCAGCTTCACTGGTTGACGCTTTAGCTACTGTTTCTTCAGCATCCTTCGTGGTTTTCTGATCAGCTTCCTTCGTGGTTTTTTGTTCAGCTTCCTTCGTAGTTTTCTCGTCAGCTTCTTTCGAAGGTTTGTCATTAGCTTCCTTTGTAACCTTTTCTTCAACCTTTTTCGGGCAAGCAACTACATCTTCAGTAACTTTTTCAGCTTCTGTCGACGATTTTTCAGGTTCAACTGCTGCATCTGTCGTTGTTTCACACTCCATAGCTTCTTTAGGAGTTTCGGTAGGTTTAACGGGAGTTACTTTCTCAACAGGTTTGCTCTTTTCTTCTTCAGCAGCAACACTCTTAGCTTCAACCTTCTTCTCAACTTCCTTCTCACTGACATCCTTCATCTCAACATCCTCAACTGCTGCTTCAGCTGGTTCAGCAGACTTAACAGGAGGTTCCTCTGTTTTTTTTGGTTCCTCAGCAGTCTCAGAGCTATCTACTTTTTGTCTCTTGGCAGAACTCTGGAAGGCCAAATCTAAGAATGACTTTACAGTTGAGTAAGTTGTTTTTTCCTCTGCAGTAAGAGCAGCGTTGCCCTCACGTGTAACTACCACTGATGCCATTCCAGCTTCAACTGCAGCTTTAGCTTCTTTAGGTACGTCAGTTAGAAACAGTACCTTTGATGCATCGTCACATTTAATTTTAGTTAGTATATTTTTGTAGCTAGCAGCTTCTTGCTTAGGTCCTACTTCAGTGTCGAAATAATCGCTGAAGTACTTGAGCAGATCACCATGCTCTGAGTGTCCAAATAACAATTTTTGTGCTTCAACGCTTCCGCTGGAGTAAACGTAAACTTTGCGACCATTTTTTGTCCAATCTTCAAGTGCTTTTGGCACATCTTCATAAACGCTGTAAAAAAAATAAATAAAATTAATTAATATAAGAGATTAACAATTATAATTTTTTTATTTATGATTATGATTACTTACTGGCCCTTAACAGCGCCAGATTTGTAAGCGTCTCGCCACATGTGACCTTGAAGTTGTTTAAGAGCACCGCTCTTACGGTCATTATCCATTTGCCACAAGACATTTTTCATCAATGACTCTTTGGTCTCTTCTGGTGTTTCACCAGTGATAGAAACCAAACCCTCAACTTTGTCAGCAGCATCTTTCTCAGCCTAAAAAAAAAAAAAAAAATTTAAGAATTATTTTACGTAAAATAAATTAATTATCAAGACTCAATTGCATTTATAAATATAAAGTACATATTATAAAATCTATTTAAAAACACAAAAAAAAAATTCAATTGATAAGACATTTGACGGACTAAGTCTGACCTTGACACAAAAGTTTACAAAGTTCAAGTAGCAAAAACACTTAGTTTTTCTTTTGCATACATAAAAAAAAAAAATTCTCTTATTTGCGTTATGAGTTTCGTAAGAAAAATTAATGTTTGTATTTCTATGATAAAATAATAATAATAATAAATCGATAAGTCTCGAAAGAAGCTTCTGTCTCATCTCTTTTATTATTCAGTGAATAAAGAAGAATATAGAATTTAGCAGTGGCTAGAGTATATACCACGGACTAGAATTTATGGACAATAGAAACAGTTGAGACTCAGGTCAAAAAACGATACCAACATCTGGCCTCCCCTCAAAAACGACTTTTCAAGGTTCTCGAGCGAAAATCCTTATTGTGAATTATTACAATTAAATATTATTTCTAGAGCAATTATAACCAGGTGTTTAAATATCTTAAACTTAAAAAAAAAAACAATTATTTATTTTCGACTTTCTCGAAAAATAAAATATTAAAAAAAAATGTTATACCTGTTCTTTTAGCTTAGCAATGTCGTCCTTAAATTCTGCATCGTCCCATTTTTTTTCCACATAATCCTTGAGATTCTCACGAACGTACGGGAATAGAGTTTCCTGTAGACAAAATACATAGATATAACTACTTATGTTTAAAAATAACTTAATAATTAAAATATTAAATTTCAATTCAAGTCAATAGATAATCCGATTACACAGTAAGCATTCTTATTGTAATTAAGTTGAAAGATTTTGAGATAACAAATACTTAAATAAAATATTGTACAGCCGGCAAAAATGAGAACCGTTAGAGACCTTTGGACACGTATACGTTAATCTATATATTCTGAAACGCGATATTGCCACATTTATTTAAGTTTATCGTTAATTATTAATATAATTCCTCAATTAAACTGGCATCAACTAATCAATAAGCTCAGGAGAGCTGACGTTGTCAATAAACAATTCATAAGATTTTAGTCACTAATAAAATAATTAGATAAAATTTCTTCAACAATAGCTTAAAAAATGATGGATAGAATTGATTAATTCAGTTAAAATCGGTAATAATTACAGTATTGAAAATGAATAGAAAAATTATAATGGCCTGGGAAATAAAATCCCGTAAAATTTCGCCGCAAGGATCGTACAAAGCCGAACTGGTTTCGTGCCGGCGTACCTCCCTGTTCAGAGAAGGACATGGCCAAGTGAATAAGGACAAAATATTTTCACAGATAATATCAATATATCGTTGTTAATATGAAAATATAATTGGAAAAGCGTGTATTACCCTGTAAAAAACGATAAATTAATAAGTAATGTGTACTATCAGTGTAATAATGGTTGAAAAAAAGCCGAAAAATGTGTGCAGAGGCGATGATGCCGGGGAGGCAGTACAGCCTGCGTACACGGCCATGCTACTCTTTGTTACCTTCACGAAGCTTATACTGGTGGTCGTTCCCTCGATGTCAACGATCACAATTGTCTCTTTACGCTGGGTATCTTGTTCTTGATCCTGATTACGTTTTTCACCGGCCATTTTAAGCGATTATTAAAAACGTTCTAATGACTTTACAATGATAAATTTATAATTATTAAATAAATAAACCACCAATCGAATATGAATACACTGTTACTACTAAAATATCCCCGGTGTGCCGCTCCTCGTTCACGCACGCTCGTTTCTCGTCTGTCTGCCTCACTGGCCTGCTGCCTATGTATTGCCCCGTCTGTACGACTGAGAAATTCTCACTGGATCTCTTTCAGTCTCTCCTCGTCTTCCTAGAGACTCAACTGTCTGACGGTCTCTCTCGGTTAATACTTTACTCTCAGTACGTCGACGCGTCGGTTCTTGTCGAATCGGCGGCGAATAAATTTTGTCGGTTCTCTCCCCTCTCACTACTACTGCTAATACTGCTGCTGCTGCTGCATTAAACATACACGATACTAATACCACTAAATTGGTGTATGCGAAAACCTCCCTCCAGGTTTCCCATCTACTAGACCGGTATATCCAACCTCGTATCTTATACTTTACCGGATTTTACTTTACAATTATGACAGTTTATTTTTAGATCCAGACTCAATTGTTGCCTAGAAAATAATTCATGGTGATTAGTCACGGAGAAAGGTAATTACGATTTAATTTTATTATTATTTATTCGAGAAAATTATTAAGATCAAATTTTTTTTTTTACAGATTAAGTCAACGGGTTACTTGAACTGATTACGTCGCTGGACCACCATGAAATTCACGTGTAACAGTGTGTTGGTGTTCTCTTTCACGCACTCGCAGAAAGTTAAATTTCGTGTTAACGTATATGTGAAATGCCGGTTTCGACCAATCAAAATCATCTTCCTGCACCACCACACCCCCATTTACCAACGATTCCTACGCTGAAAAATTTTTTTTTTTTTCAAGGTCTTTTTATTTATTTTAGTCATTTTATTCTCAAGAAAAATCATCATCAATCTTCTTACCTTGATTTTTAATTATATCTCTGCAAAACCTCAATAATTCAAAAGCTTTTATCAACCTAAAATTCATTTAATCATCGATTATTGTTACTTGGGTAAAATAAGCATATTACTACGCGAGAAAGTAGTACCGGCGAATTGTTATTTTAGTAAATTTTGGAAACATCTGATTATAAAAATTTATAAATCAAAAATTCATTGAAATTTAGACGATGATTTATTCATGAGCGAGCTGGTATAAAATAATCTTAGAGACATTGATAATGACTTTGAAATCTACTTTACATGTATGTGTGTGATTTTTGAAAAGCAAATATGATGAAAAAAAAAGAAAAAATATATATTTCGTTATATGTATGAGATTTATATATAGATATGTAATAGAGACTGCGCACAGCTGAGCGCGCGTGTAACCACCTGATTTTTGTGGAATTGGTGTGGGAGAAGATCGACGGACGGCACGAAAGAGAAGAACACGCACGTACAGCGCAAGCATTTAAATTTTTGACGTGTAGTTAGGTGAATGCGTTGTCGAGAAATCCCCCTTCGACAACACGTGCTGCCGGCTAAATACACCAACGGTCTGACCTTCGCAATGTCGCTTCGTTACTTCAAGCTTTTAGTTATGATGAGCATACTTATATGAACTATTTCTATTAAATAAAACCAATTTTTTAATAATTATTATTAAAATTTAATTTTTATTTTTTCATTTTAAAAATATAAAATATGTACAAAGTTTATTATAGTATTCATTTATACTATTGCATACTGCTCGTATAATAGTTCACGAACTTTGTAGTAGTCTTCAGACAGGCATCCCTCAATGATTACTTTTCCTCCTGCTTCATTCTGTAATTCAAATAAAAAATTATATTTTAATAATTGATTTTATTACTAATTTCAGGAATTTTTTTCAGCTAATTGTGTTAATTTATTTATGGCAAATTTGGTTAATTATTTGATTTTGTCAAATACTAACAGCAAAATAAAAAAATTTATAATTTTTTTTTGATAGAAATAATAATACTTAGAGAATTATTTATAATAATAATTACTGTAATAAATTCATAATAAGATTTAAAATTTCAACTTACTCGTCTTACAGCTATGGTGTTATTGCAACACCAAAGAACACCGCCACTAAGCTCCGATGGAATGTTGGCTTTTGTGAGTACTTGTTTGAAATCAGAAAGCTTAAGCTCATTAATAAAGTGAGTATTGTGGCCTGGTACCTGGAATTAAAATTAATATTGTTAATTTTTCTGTAATTAATGACTCATAACTCAAAATTGTTTTTAATTATTAACTGATAAAATTAATAATTATTATAATAAAAAAAAATTAATTTTTTTAATAAATTACCTCTTTTATATTCAAAGGCTCCAGAGTGAGAATTTTTTCTTCCATTGGATCATCTTCATCTTCTGCTCCATCAGTAATAGCTTTTGTAGCATCGGGACAAACTTGTTCTCGAGCAGTGATCATAGCGTCAACCCAAGCAACTTCAGCATCTCCACGACCTTTTGAAAACTTGAGTCCACTGACAAGTGCATCTGTCAATCTGACTTGATAAATATGAGTCTCTGTAGTGACATCCAGAGTTTCTCCAGGACCAGGAATGAATACCCGTGCGCCAACGGATCGCGCTTGCTGAGCAAGAACTTCGCAGTCTTTTTTGGACCCTCGGACCAGCACTACTCTCCTGGGCCTCAGTTGTGCGAGAATTTTTTGCAAAGACTCTCCATCAGACCGTCCTTCAAAATCAATGTACGAAATGGAAGCGTTGACATTTATCGTCCTCGTTATCCGGGTGCATTTAGTTGGGCCTTCCGTCGCGGGTTCAGAGTGTACAACAATCTTCTCCGGTTTTACATCAATATTTTCCTTGTTGTCCTCAGCATCTGGAGTAATTTCAGCTATCTTATAATCCTCCGGCCTAATAATTTCTCCATACTCATCACACTTAATTTTTTCTTCCACCAAAGGGAACATCGGGTACTGTTTTTTACTTTGTTTGAAGAAACCAGGTTTAGTCTCTTGCTTGACCAATAAATCATGTTTGCCTCGCGCACCACCAACTTCTATTTCGTCTTCAGACTCAGAGCTGATATCAGCCGTCTCCATTTTTTCTTGCTTCAGCAACTCCTGTCTGGCGCGTTCTCTCTTCTGATATTCCTCGAGTTCGTAGCCCACCAGCTTAACGCGATTCTTTATTTCTAATGTAATACTACGATTTCCACCATTCTCTATCAAGTCTCTGGCTAAAGTACCTGGTGACGTTCTACTGGTGATTATAATACTATTTTCCGGACGAGTACACCACTCAAGAAACAATTCCCGTGAAAATCCACACTCTAGATCTGGCGTACTTGCTAACACAACTTTTGGACTTGGTACTGCCTGACATTCATGCATAGCGTGACAGAGCTGAAGATGCTTGAATACAAATGGATTGTTACGAGCCCCTTCAAAACTTTTCATCAATTTTTCACTCATCCACTCAATTTGGGATTTAGCAAACTCAACAACATTGTAACTGACATTTGTAAACAACGCTAATGAATAAGCCAAAAGTCCAGATTCCTTGTTTCGCCACAGCTGATCTAACATGTGAGCTAATTCCAATACTCTTCCTGCTGTATCAACACCAATCAATACATTGCCGCCTCCTCGAAGCGTTTGCAGAATATTCGTCATTAGTTTTTCATCACGTAATCTGCGTCTTGCTTGCTGATAACTAGCGTTAAACGCGTCTGTTATGAACAACGATGGTCTCTTTAATTTCTCGAGCTCGCAACCGTTCAAATGTCGCTCTTTTTTGTGGTTGAAATCTACGGCATATACAATATCTTCTTCGCCAACTTTGCAGATCTTCCAGATCGTACCACCGATCATATGTCCTGCTGGGAGAGGTGTTAGTGATACACCGTAGCCTTTTCCTTTCATTGATACACTTTGGTTGTATTTAAGTTGGACTATTTTGTCAAATGCTGCATCCACGTCGTCCAACGTGAAGAGATCAAAATCTTCCATGTAATTCCGAGACTGAAAATATTATAAGTCATTATTTATTTGTAATTTATTAATTATTGCTAAGTTTTTCGGCTGCCCGATTTTAAAACGCAGTAACTGAAAATTTTGGGATTTTAAAAAATTTTTCTTATTTGTAGGCAATAATTGCCACTGGGAATATTAAAATAAATAAATTCAATATTAACAAATGTTAATTGCAATTCGCATAACTATTAACACTTTATTATTTTTTAATAAATTTAAATAAAATTTTTGAAGAATGAGTTGGCAAATTAAAAAAAAATTTTACAGAAAATTTTTCACGAAAAAAATAATTTTGTTAATTTTTAACGTCATTAAATTTTCGTTCAATGTATATCCTATTGTTGTTATTTTGACTTTACTTGCCTTTCGTTATTATCTGTCTCGTTATCAATAATTAGTTTCAGGTAAAATTTTTGCAGAGAACATTAAAAATTAAAAAAATTATTTTCGGGAAATTTTTAATTTTGCCAACTAATTTTTCAAAAATTGTAATTTAAATTATGAAAAAACATTTAGGTATTAATAGTTATGCGGATTGCAATTAACATTTATCAATTTTGAATTTATTTATTTATTTTATTGAAAAAATTATAATCTGAAAAAAAATTTATCCATGTTTTGAGAAATTTTAATTGAGACGTCAATAACTGACACAAATGTTAAGCGAATAAAAAAAGTTTCTATTGTCAGATTTCAGTGAATTTTGCACTGACAGATTCGTCTGATTTTTAATAATTCTAAAATTTTTAGTGGCAATTTTTGCCCACAAAGTTAGATAGTAGCGGGCTTAGACGGTACAATATCATATTAAAAATATTAAATAATTGAAAATCAGTCTTTATATTAAAAAAATTTAATTTTTACCTGATACATGTCGTACATGAACATTTGACCCATTTTGTAAACAGGAATGGTGGCGTAAATTGGACAATTGAGACCACATTTTCCAACTAAATAAGGCAGAGCTCCCAGATGAAGTGGGTCAGGATATGACAGCAATACGGCATCAATTTGATGAACGTACCTAGATAAATTTATACAAATCATATTATTTGCAAAAGGAAATAGTTAAAATAATAGATTTTTAGCAACACTGAAGTTAGCGGTCAGCTGTTAATTTTAAAAATTTGTTCAACAAATTAATTACAATAAAAAAATGCTTCTAAAAATTTTCACTTTTAATTTTTATTAGTTTTCACATGTGAAACTTTTTAATAAATTTTTTTTTTTTAATAATTTAATTGCTATAAAATTCTAAAAAAATTTTCAACATCTGTCAACTTCAGTATTATAAAATTCTGCAATTTTAATCATTATAGTATTAAATAAAAAACTAACCTTTTTAATTCTCTCATAAAAGATTCATCAAAGTGTTCATTCCAGCCACAGTCTAGCAGAATTTTAACTTCATCAATTTCCAGCAAATAACACGGTGGAGATTCATCCATAGCTCCAGAAATTGCATGAAGTTTTATAATCGACGTCATTATTATTTTTTTCTTAACAAATATAAAAAATAAACTCTTTATTATTTCACTATTCGTAACAGAGTACGAAAATTTTTAGGTTAAACCAAATGCCGGTGGTTGGTTTGTGTATAACAATAAAAACCCAAATTCCAATAAATAAAAATTATTTACTGAATAAAAAAAATCTTGAGAAACACTATTGGTAAAAAATAAAATAACTAAATATATTTTGTGCGAATTATTGTCATGTTTGCAACAAAATAGATAAAAGAAAACAATTTCTTATTAACACTGAGTTTTACGGTCCGTAACTCACGGAGTAACTGAGCGATCTGTTATGGTCATGGAGTGTACAAGACTGTATATAGCACAACTGTTGTTAAACTGGACGGGACTGCAGCGCTGCAGCTGGCCAGACGGTAAAACTTTTATGGATCATAATAATATTATATATCTATAGGTTATATATATATGTAAACATTACAGAGCAAAGTAAAATAAAAGCAGTAGCAGTATCAGCAATAACAGCAACAGCACCACCAGAGTAGAACAACGTTATTGAAATATATCAGCTGATGAGTGACAACAGACTGATGATCGTTGTCCTGGGTACTTGGTTATGGCGACAAGCAGCTCTGACGGTTCTTATACGGCCCCAGCTGATTTCCAATTATCATCCGAATTAGAAGACGTATCTAGCCGTCTAAGTGTTAATTTATTAAAGTGTCCATTGTGCCATTACAGTAGACGAATATTTTACTGTAGGCAGTGTGTTCAAAATGGTGACTTTGTACATTCAACTTCTGTTTACTCTGAACGGTACGTATCATTTTATTATTAATTATCATCTTTGCTAAAAAATTTTACAGTAACTGTCATTGTTTTATTTTTTTTTTTCTCAGGTTTGCGGATAAACAGGTACGGTTGTTACGGCTGAAAGCTGCTAGAGCTCTATTAGAGGACAAGTGGACCAAAATATTTGAAAAGCATCGTCAGAAAGATAAACTGGTTATTTATTATTTTATTATTTATCTTTTTATGGGTTTGATAGCTGACATTTTACTTAGTTATTATTTTTTTTTACAGGCATGTGATATTAATACATGCAAGGAACGAGTGAGATTACTGCAGAGTCTGATACATGAAACAAAGCAAAGTATAAACAAAGGTAATAATAATTATTGTATTATTTTTAGCATTTGTTTTAGCTGGTTTCACAATTATTAAATAAATAATTAATTTATTGTTTTCATTGTTGTAAAATAAAAAATAAAAAAAAAAAAAACAAAACAGGAAATGAACGGTTAAACATCTTGAAAGACGCAAACTCTCAAATAGTCCAGAGATTACCGAGACATGAGCACCGAGTTGAAAGAGTCCATGAATTTATCGATGACCTGAAGACTAAGCAGGATAAACAGAGGGGAAATGTTGATAGGAAGCGGAAAAGATTGAAGAAAGTTATAAGAACAGCAGCTAGACAATTGGTTCAATATATTTTTCCACTGTGTCAGGTTGAACCCGAGCGAAGGTAAACAATATTATTGAGCAATATTTAATTTTATTTTATTATATTACTAAGATTTTGATATATTTTATCAGTTTTTGTAATAGCGACGAGGAGAATCCCAATGCTGATGTTGTAACATGCGCATTAGCTGATGCATCAGGTACTTCGTATGTAAGAGGACGGTGGATTAGCGACTCTGAAAATAGTTTGGAGATGCACCATCGTATTGTCGCTCCAACTCTCCCAGGTTCTGGTGACTATAGTGCTTACTCACTTTGGGGTAAATTTACATTTTAATATTTTACAGCAGCCTAAAAAAAAAAAAAAAAAAAAAAAAAAAAAGAAAAATAAAATTTGTTGAATAATTTTCGTAGCATATAATATAATATCAATGAATTTAATTTATATTAATTAACGACCGAAGAACAATACTGAACTGTTGATATTTATGATAAAATATTATTCATTAAAATTATTATTATTAATACTGCTTTTATTTAAACCCAACAGCCCAAAGACCACTAACGGGTTTACTCAAGTAGAAATGCATTTAAAATTATATTGTTATTAACCTGAACCTTAAATTGCATAAATTAAACAATTTAGAGTTGTCAAATATTTTTAAAATAATTATAGCCGTTGTTTAAAAGATAAATTTATTTTTTTTTTGCAAGATAATAAGGATGAATAATAACTTTATTAGTTTGAGATTAAAAATCTTCTCTAAAAAATCCTCATAACTGTTTCTAAAGAAAAAAGTAGCATTAATTGTCAGTAGTAAAGTATGATTTTGAGTTTACTCGTAGTTTTCCATCACAAATCCGGCTGGTGAACACCCAAATAAGAAGGAGAGTCACGAGCGACGCTTGGAATAACTCGCTCGTTGGTAATTAGACCGAATAAATGCATGAGTAATGAGTGAGCCAGTCTGCGGTACTTTATGGAGCTTTTGGTAAGTCCACGAGGAAAAAATCCTTTTGAGAGACCGGGCAACAGTTTGATTTATAAAAGAGAAAATTACAGGTTGAGTGAGTGGGAACAGTCAAGATAAATTCACGGAAAATAAACCAGTTGACGCTTTTAAACTATTTTCATAAAAAAATGTCCTCCTCTACAGGAAAAAGCTCAACTTTTTTCTTCTCTTAATTCATATGCATAAAATTCAAATACTCACACATAACTTGATAAAATCAAAATATTTATTCAAAAATTTTTTTTTTTTTTTTTAGTTTTTTCGAGCTCCACAAAAGGCAGATAGGAAAATATTATATTATATAGGTTAAATATAAACTCTGAGAAAATTTGTTATTAAAATTTTTTTATTTCTTCATTCTCGTCTTCGTAAATTAGGATGAATAAATGCATGAGTTTTTTTTTTTTTGCAATCAAGACATTCTAGTATGAAAAAATTTATTTAGTGTCAAAATATATACTAATGTATCAAATTTTTTATTACTTTGTTCTTTTATATTTAATTAATTATAATTCCAATTAATATAGAGATTTTAATACTCGGAAATTTTAAATTTCATTATTACAAAAATTTATCTGAATTTATTTTGAAGAAGAAAATTAGAGCTATAGAAAAAAAAAATTATAATTCCTACAAATTCAAATAAATTGCAAAGAAAATTTTTTGAGATTATTTTTAAATTGTTGTATTATTATTATTTAAACTGGTTTGATAAATTTACGTATAACATGAGTGCTCGAGGCATGTACATTTGGATTTAACTAACTTTTTTGTTAATTTTTTTTTTTTTTTTGTAACTTTCAAATAAAGTAAATGTTCAGTTTTGTAATTGTTAGCAACAAATCTAATTTTCGACATAAAAATGTTGAAATTAAATGTTTGGAATTTTTAAAAACAAATTAAATATTCCCTAAAAGCTCTAGAAATCCTTGACAAGTAAAAAAAAAAAATAAGAAAATTAAATTTTTAGAATTCTGGTTAGTTAAAAAAATTTTTAATTTATTCATTTATCTATCGAGACGTTATGTTAGTTATTTAAATTAATAGAACTGAAAATGTAAAAACAGGAGAATTATTAAAAAAATTCGATAACTTAAGCTTACTAAATTTTTTCGCTAGATTCAGAATAAAAAAAGAAAAAGAGTTAAATAACTAGAACGGGTTTATAATGCGAAGAAACGAATGCTGATGATCCGTTGAGCTGGTAGAACATTTTGATGAACGTCCAATCGGATTAAATGGACGAGGATCGATTGATGCCACAGCGATATATCGGAAAATGGCTTAATTAAAAAAAACAAAGTGATCACTTTGGTCTTTGAACCGTTTGGAAATTCTCATAGTGAACAAAAAAAAAAAAAAATAAAAGATAAAAATAAATAATAAAAAAAAAGGTCAAAATGGATAATCACTTCGTTCGATGGGCATAGACACGTAGTTATCGAACTGTAAAACAATTTTATTGGACAAACGAGTCACAATGTATAGATTGATAAAGGGGTAAGTGAATAATTTACTGTCCTAACAAATTTAGGAGAGAAAATTTGTTCCCGATGGAAAATAATAATTTGTGTTAGTCGAACACCAAAATGCACATTGGTAATCGTAATTGGTAATCGTAATTCAATTTTAATCTACCGCTGGTCTACATATAAATATTTCGGTGAATCGTTAATTGATCAGAATGTTCATTACCGTTGTATTTTAATTAAAAATCATTAATGCGGGCTATGAAATAATACTATACATCCTCTCTGTATATATTTATGTCTACCTATTGTATTGTTTTCGCAACACCGATCATTTTTATTTACAACGGTTGAGTTTACGCCCGGATGTTGCCAGCATCAATTTTATTCACAAGCCAAAAAAGGTACAAGAGAAATGCACACCGGGTTTTAAAAAAAATAATAAAATAAAATATATAACTACACACATATGCCTGCGGCTATGTAGCATTACCAAGATTACATGACTTCTTTTTTTTTTTAAGTAATATACAGTCTCGGGAAATTCGGGAAATAAAAATCCTACGAAATTATACTACCAGTTTTTCAATATACTTCGATGTTTATACGTATAAATGGGTACTTTTTAAACGAACAGATTAAATTTGTGGTTTTAAAAAAACATTTATTTACTACCGATATTTCATTTAATTTTTCATTGCCGTTTGTGGGTGTATTTAAAGCTAGTTTTTTTTTTTTTTTTTTTAAATTTACGCTCAATACCAATGTCACTTTGGCACTTTGAAAAAAAATTTTTTTTCAGTTACTGCTGAGTGTTTTTCTAGTTTTTTTAATTAACACTGAAGTTGACGGATATTAAAAATTTTTTTGGAATTTTATAGCAATTGAATTATTAAAAAAATTTTTTAAATTGACAGCTGACCGCTAACTTCAGTATTATTTTTTTAATTTTTTTTTTTTTACAATTATTAAAATTTTATTTTTTAATAAAAAAAAAATTTTTTTTTTTATGAAAAAACAATGATTATAAGTGAGATAGACAAAACGCATGTAATTTCAGATATAAGAATTATCAAAAAAGTTATATAAAGCCTGATTGAAAAAAAAAAAAAAAAAAAAAAAAATTTTTTTAATGTTTCTTCTTGTATTTTTAGATTATCGATGACAGAACAGTAAATTTGTTCGGTGACAAGTTTGTAAAATCAAGGATTCGCTTTTTCAACTTCCAACGGATTGATACTCTGCGTTTTGACAATCTGGGAATAGGAAATGATTAGGATCAAGATTTGGGAAATAAAGAAGCATTAAAAATAAGTGCTCAAGATAAAATTAGACAGATTATAAAATAGAAAATGAAAGATTTTATCAAACAAATGTCATTTTTATAAATCAAATGTCAATAAGCATTATTTAACACTCAGTTATCGGAGATTATAGTGTATAAAATACAAGATTTATCAACTCAAGCGTTGAAATTTGAATATCAAAGACTGTAGATTTATTTATAAAAATGACAGTAAAAATATTTATTATATATTAATAAAAGAGGCTCAAGGTTAATATGAAACTTGATTTGCATATTTAATTGGCAGATGAATCAGATCCAAAAAGTAACATTAATATATTTAGCAATTCCCGTTTAAATTTATACCCGTATTGCAAACAATGCGGCGATAAATTTATTCCTTCATAAATCGTTGTTTAAAATAGGATATCCGAGTAAAAAATAACTTTAGTCAAATAATTATTCAGTTGTACAGTATATTTGAACATTAATCACGAAAAAAAAAAAAAAATGTAACAGTAAATTATAATTATTAACTCCTCCACATACTTATATTAATTGGCATTTTGTTATTCAGCTCAAACTACATGGACCTCTTATTAATCTGGTTATTTTCTAAACATCATATATAATTTTTTTTTATTTTTTTATTTTTAATAACAAGATATACACAACACCAGAAAATTGATATCTACTTTTAATAATTATTGTTATTAAAAAGATATATATTATTATAATTATTATGCCAATGTTAAAGATTATTTTTACATGTTAATTATTAATGATTGATTAATTGAATAATGGATGGAGTTGGAGAGGATATTAATCCAGTTATTAATTGAAAATTAAGGCCCTCGTCAGTGCTACAATTCTACAGGCATATTCCATCATATTTTAATTCCATTCTCTCTGTCTCTTTCTCTATAATTAAATAATTATAGTAATTTAAATTATTGTATGTCTTGAAAGATATTTTTACGTTTAAACAAACGTGGACAATCCTTTTGTATATATACAAATTATCTACGTTAAGATTAGTTTGTATGGCTGCTTTATTACTCCCCAATTGCCGTGATAATTTGCATGCATTTATTATTATTATATTTTTATTATTATAATTATTTGCAGTTAATAAGAGGGAGAAGAGCCAATATAAATGCATGAGCATACTTTTTTATGTGCATGTCCACTAATACTACAAAAATATATAATTTCTATATATAAATGTTATTATTACATAGTTTTTTTAGTCAACGAACAGAGAAAGATAGAGATAAATTTATATATTGATTTACTTAAATAAAAATCTACAATTATCCAACAATTTTTTTTCTTTTCCTACAAATTAATCGTACAATTAAATATCCTCTACATCGTTAACTTCTTTTTTCTTAAATTTTTTGATACAAAGTTTAGTTTTTTTACAATGATTTTTCGATATGTACGAGCATACGCACTTGATAAATTCTACTTGGTGTTTAATCAATAGTTACGTATCTTTAAATTATGTTTATAATAATAATAATTATCAAATATTCAAATACAAGAAGTAAAAAATATAGAAATAACAAAATAACAGAGTAAAAACTCTGTACAATGATTTATTTTTTATTTCATCTATCGTTTTGATGTACTTATAAATTTTTGTTAAATATTCCCTGTTCAATAGCAATATAAATTCATTTTTTATTATTTATATCCACGAATTTTTTTTTTAATCCAACCAATTATTGAACGTAATAATAATAGTAATAATAACTAATAAAAAACGCGGATTTAATTATTTTAATTAATTGTTTTTAAGTATCTTTTTTAACGAAAGCAACAATCATTGTATTACGTAGACAGCGATGTTAACATTAAATTATAAAAATTAAAAGTACAACGCACCACATTAAGTATAAGCTCAGAACACATTGGATAAAAAATAAAGCAGTAGTAGCATTATATAGACATTTTTTTTTAATAAATCATATAGTTGTTATTAAAAAAAAAAAAATAATTATTATTATTTTTATCCGTTTAATTGTAAGTAAGCAAATTTTTTGTTGGATTGTAAAATTTAATTCAACGTTACTAATTATTACAGGATAAAATAATAAATTTTTTGATTGTTTAATAATGATATTTAAATGGAAAATCAATTTTATAAAAGCATTACACGATGTCTACAAATCAAGGCTCTCAAAAAAAAAAATTTTCAATAAAAATGAAGAATTATTAAAAAAAAAAAAACAAAAGCAAATTAATTGAAAAATTTAATCAGCAACGATCTTGTTGCATTTTCCAATACTCAGTTGTAATAAAAATTAGCACTAATAAGTGAAGGTAGGAATTATTAAAATGATAACAGTTTTACATAATCTATTACATCGTTCGTAATTTTATGAAGATGTTATGACAGATTTAATATTTTTATTTAAATTAAATTGAAGGATATTCATATTTAAGACTTACGCTCTTCGCTCTGCCAGGGCACACTTCCCGAAACACTTGTTCAATAAGTGGTTGCCTGTTGAAAAAAAAACAAAAAAAAATAAAAATAAAATAAATAATAATAAACAAATGATAAATTACACATCTAATGACGGTGAGTAATTAGAGGTAGTTGACGCAAATGAATCACGTTATTTGAAGTATCTATATGGCGATAAGATCAAGTTTATCTATAAAAGCATGAGCGTGTTAAAAAAAGACAAGTTTACAAGAATCTCGAGGCTTTTTACTTGAAGCGTGAAAACAAGGCTACATGACTTGGCTATCCCAATTACGTGATTGCGGAATAATTTGGAATTAAGCCAAATTGATATTATATAGACTTCCTCGGTACTCTATAAGCCGTATCATTGTATATAATTTAATTTTTAGTACTATTTACGTAATATCAAGAAGAAAAGATTATTTGGTAGATGCTCAAGAGGATCAAGATCAGTACCAATATTTTCGTTGACTCGAAAACAATTGATTTGCTCGTGTGTGTTTGTGTTTGTATAAAAAGTAACTCACTTTGCTGAAAGACCGCCTCCAGGGGGTAAATTCGGTAGTTCTTGATCAACAAGAATCCGTAGTAGTTCCAAATAATCGAAGCCGTCTTTGCCCTCTTGTTGTGCAACGATTTCTGTTGAAAAAAAAAAAAAAAAGCCAAAATTATAACAAATATTTTTTCAAGGTCATTGAAAATTTCTTAAAGTTTAAATCTATTGCTCTAAACGCAGCTAAATAAATTTATAAATTTAAGTAAATAAAAGGGGAGTTAATTATGTGTGAATAAATAAATTTATAAAAGTGCAAGTGTATCCATAAGATAATTAATTAATTAAGTAAATAAATTATTAAAGTATAAAAATAAAGATATCGAATTCACGCTTCTTTTTTTTTTTCATTTTTCTCTTTTTTTTTTTGTTGCATATTAATCTTAAGTAAACGAATACTACTATTAAAATTTTAAATAACATGCAACTACAGTGATATATAATATATCTGAGTTACGGTACATTTCTTATGGATATAAATGATAGTGGGGTGATTTATTATTATTTTTAAAATTTGTATTTGGGTTTAAATATTTAGATTTAATCCACCTCTGGAATTGCATTTACTATTCGTTTTTAAATTAATTTTACATAAATATATATATATATATATGGATTTATGGTTTAGAATTCGCTTTTATATAAATTGGTTTGTTCTGATTACGGCAATAGCAATGACTCTCCATAAGAAATGCATTGCCGTTTAAATTTAACTAAGATAAATATACACTGGAATTTATAACTGATCAAACACAAAAAAAAAAAAAAGAAAAATACTAATGTGTTGTAAATAAGTTTGCACCTACCTGTGGCGCCTTCTAAACTAATTTCCAACACAAAATACATAATATGTATAATATTTATAATAATTTTTTTTACATTTACTTTGCTAATAATTTATATTTAAGAAAAGCTGTTACGAAGTATCGTGACAACTCCAAGGGTGGATTTTTAAAATAATATTAATGTATATTTTGTATTGATATCTTATATCTTTAATATAATATTTAATGTATTTATATTTATACTTTTGTTTTTTCACGTCAATAATAAATATATTTTCTCTAAACAATATAATGACTGATTAACGCTACAAACTACTTTATGGACTATGATCTAATCATAGACTAAAATATAATACTTGTAATAATAAAATTCTATTAACTTTGTTTTTTTATTTATTTGTACTCTAACTTATATAATAATAAAGTGTTCAATTTAATTTATCAACGTGCGTGTTTTCTTTATATAAATTTTTTTTTTGATTATTAAATCAATAAAATGTTGTATAAAACAACTCTTTGTTTGCTAATATTACGCGATATTTATTTTATTTTTAATTCATAAAATTACTTTAAAACAATTTTTTATTTTTCATCTTCGTCTTTGGCACATTGTTTATTTTTAAACACTTGTACTACTATTTTTGTATACTTAATATAATTTTTTTTAATTATAAAATCACACTGAATTGACTAGTTTTGATTAGTATCATTATTTCAATCCTTTAAAAATTTCTAATGGAAATATAAATAGCAATTATTGCTTTCAAACTAATTTTTTTAATAATTCTCCTCAGAATAAATAATCTGTATTATTAAGAGAATAAAAAAATTTTTAAGTACATTGAAAAGAGATGATTTTGAGCCTCGTTATCAATTAACTAAATATTTTCTAGTAAATAATTAGTCATACTGTTAAATGTGTTGAGTTAATTGCTAATGAATTTGACAAATGTGTCAGGGAATATATCTTACAAGTTAAATCTCTTATGTAATTAATAGGGTATTTGTATATCGATATATAATTGTTGGTGTTTTATTTTGAAAGGCAGTAACGTGGTTATCTAATTACTTAGATCACAGCAACGAGGGAAAAAAAAAATAAAACGATTCCTAAAGACTCTTAGAACATATATAATCGATATTAGAGACGATCGTATTTCATTGGTGTTTGATTTAAGTATTAACTTATCACTTGTCAGGAGGGCATTAAATCTTTCGTTATGAGTTATTAGATATAGTTATTAATTAATCACTTAATAAAAATCTCATTGAATCACTGTAGTGACTAATGAGATATTTTGATTGACGAAAAACTGGTCCCAATCAGAATTTTTTTTCCGCTACTAATAGTGTCAATATTTACACATACATATGGCACGCCTCACATCGCGCAAGGTGTTTTAACAACTAGAGATTTGAAATCATATTGTATTTTTTAGTCACTATAAATATGTGATTGAAATAGAGCCTTCACAATATAATAATTGGCTTCAATAAATATGTTTTCGCTTTTTCAATTTAGATTTTTTGACAACTATTTCATTGTTCTCTAAAATCACTTTCATTCATACACGTCGCGCGGCTTTTCCCTCTATGAATGTATCTATATAACTTTGTACGTATTTACACTTAACGGAAAAAACAGATCTGTTGAGTTTACAAAAATTGATTTATAATTATAAACCTAAATATTTCTGTAAAAAGTACGGATTTATTTGTATACTTTATATGTTAGCTTCTGTAATTTCTACAGATCTATTTTTTTCGTTTTGATTGCACTGGGCGACGTACAATTGTCATTTATTATTTTTTCGTACGCGAACACGAGCACGTCTACGCGGATTAAAGCAACAGCATAGAGAAAATATTGAGTGTGAGTATGAAAAATTCAGTGAACCTTTAATTCTCCTTTCGATGGTCATTTCTAACTCGGCTTCCTTCTTTTGTGCTTCGATACTTGGCTTGGGAGCCGCAGGAAATGTTACCAATACTATGCTCATATTGTCTCGGCTACCCTGTGGTTGAAAACATCAAACATTATCGATTATTAAATTTTAGTGGTATGTTATTAGATTAAAGGCAAGTTACTTTGAATAAATAAATAAACAAATAATAATAATAATAAAATTACCTTGTGAAGACAAGTATCAATAACTTGGTTAGTAACAGCCTCTAAATCGTCAGTGAGCAATAATCTGGAGTAAATAAAATCACAAAGATCTTGATTGGTCATAACGTCCCAAATGCCGTCACAGGCGAGTACTAAAAACTCGTCGTGCTCCATGTCCCGATCTCGGACGAAAATCTCTGGTTCTGGTGAGACTAATTGCTCACATGGTCCACGTCCTTCGACGTTTTTGTACTCATAATCACCGAGAGCACGTGATACAGCCAATGATCCATTAACACGTTCTACCATAACGCTGCCACCTGCTGCTTGGATGCGTTCTTTTTCGGCCGGCAACACGGGTTTGTGGTCTCGTGTCGAAAAAACAGGACTTCCTGCACTGCACAGTACCGCTCTGGAGTCACCGCAATTTGCGATATAAATGTGTTTCGGTGATATGAATGCACAAACAGCTGTTGACCCAGACTTGTCTTTACTCGTCTCCAGCAGATCACGCATTTTGTGGTCAAGTCGCAGGAAACCTGAATGTATACCCTTTATCACATCCTCGGATTTAAACTCCTCCGTCTCAACAATCGAGTCCAGCAAATGTTCCGCGCTGTGCGCGGAAACTAGCGCCCCAGCATGCCCGTCAAATACCGCAAAGTAACTCCAATCAGACAGGCCACCCTCCAAGCCTGTAATCGCACAATGTGCGTCTTCCATCTCCATACGCCATCCTTGCATACTTGCAACTCCGTATTGCAAATCATTACCCGAACCATGTTCGTTGTACTTCTCAGTGTTCGGTGTATCCAAAAATGCCCCCATGCTTTATGTTATTGCGTTCTACTTATTTCCTTATCAATTTATCTCTTTAATTATCTCTCTGGTGCTTCAATTAAGTTTGCTTTTATATTTTGTCTCCTTTTTTCTCTCTCCTTAGAATTATAGCCTTTTACAACGTATTATTTATTAAGCATTTTACTCTTAATGACAAAGTCCATTAAATACCTGTAACATATCAAATTGATTTTTATTAAGAACAATATCACACACTCACTTGTACGCGTTTTCACGTATCAACTAAGACTATTTTTAATTAATTATTATGCAATTATTTCAAATACTCGATACTGTTATCTGTTTATCATAAATCGAGGCATAATTTTCGTTTTTTAATCACATAAATAATAACTTGCGATAAATCCATATACATTTAATGTATATGTTGTGTATATATACATATAAGTATATGTATATACCCAAAGCGTAAGATATTAGGAGGCATTTTCACATGACCTATTCTCAAAACGATAAATTTAGTTTGGAAATTTACAGTAGAATGGAAGCAAAAAAATGTATCATGGGAACCTTGAGATGGGTGAATGACTTACATCAACCGGTATTAATATGCTATTAATTGTTTATTATGTCATACCCACTCATCTGCGTTTAAAAAAAATAAAAAGAAAGATGATGATGATGATGATGATTAAATAATATCAATAAGAATTAGTACACGCACTAATCACGAGATAAAAAAAAAAAAAAAAAGAAAAAAAAACTAATAAATCACGACGAAAGCGATGATGCGAATTTTAAAATAAATTAGCATGCGGCTGAATTTTTTAAGCCCAAAGATAAATTAATGTGTTAGCCATGAATTTGCCAGAAAAATTACAAAAACTTACGTCGAACTAACATCACCGGTTATCATCTTACTTTTATAATTTACGTACAATTAAATGTATCCTATATACTACAATAATAATATATTTTTTGTAAAACTGATGAATAATTACAATAAATAGTATTAATTAATCCACAAGTCTCATGTTTTTATTACCAAGCCACGCGAATATCACCGTCACCATGTCTCTTTATGTTTTCTCTTTCTAGCTGGGTTATACTAGCTGCTTCGGTTTAGCTCCTCTGCTTGTACACACACACACAGAAAGAAACAGGAAAATCGACTTGTATGAATGGCGGACACGCACACTAAAAGAAATTAAACTGCGCTTGCGCTGGTCTATAAATAACTTCAACAAATGTCGTCACTTTCGGCCAATGGTAGTTTTAAGATTTCTTAAACTGCTCACATTCGAGCGCTCAAACGAACATAGAAAATGAGGCACACACAGGCTTAAAACTTCTTTATTCCAATGGAAAAATGATTGCTTGATTCAGTACCAACTGTACTCACATCTTCTGCCGTGTTTGTTCAATACTAACGACATCTGTACTCAAATTGTAGTGGGCAGAGAATATTCTCGGTAAGATAGAAATCACTAGTTCAAACATATTTGATAAAGAAGAAAAACTCGAGATTTGAACACTTCATAAAATATTTTAAATTATTTTATATAAATAATATTTATATTTTATAAAAAACTTATAAGTTTATTAAAAATTATGCTCGGTGAGTCACAAACACATCAACTATTTTCAGTAATAAAATTTAATGGAAAAAAATAAGAAATTTAAGAGGATAGAAAAAAAAAATTATAATTAATTGTTAGTGTTTAAAATAGACTTATAAAAAATGTACTAATTATAATTTTATTATTAATTTTAACAAGCGAGGATAAATACATAAATATGTTTCACCATTAAATCTATTTTAAAATGAGTGTGAATTTAGCAGACATCTCATAACTTTTTTAATAATTTGTAAACAATTTATTTTTTACAGAAGAAATAGTACAAAAAATGGATATGAAAATTTTCACAAGTTTTTTCTATGCAATTTTTTATAATACTAAAGTTAGCGGTCAGCTGTCAATTTTTAAAATTTTTTTAACAAATTAATTACAATAAAAAAATGCTTCTAAAAATTTTCACTTGTAATTTTGATTAATTATTACATAAGAAACTTTTTAATTGAATTTTTTTTTTAATAATTTAATTTTTATAATATTCCAAAAAAAATTTTAATGTCTGTTAATTTCAGTGATATAATTTTTTAGATTTTTTTTACAACCATTAAGTTCAAATTAATCTAAAAACTCTGAAAAATTAGCTGTCTGCTGAATTCACCCTCATATTTTAAAATATTTATTTTAATTTCAGAGTGAAAAACTTTACAAAGAATAATATTAATATTAATTTTAAGAAAATAGTAATTAATGAATGGCTTATGTGACAAAAAAGTCTGATTTATTATAATATTAAAAATGGTCTGAAAATTTTTCATTTATCCTAAAACAGATCAAATTTTTTGATACCAATAGCTTTTTACAAACTCGAAATCTTAAGATTTCAAGTAAACTCAACTTTTTTAAAACTTTCTTAAATTTTCAATTTTAATCAATGGGAAACTAAAAACAAGATTCAAAGTTATGAACTATTAAATGATATATTCAATATTTTATGGGTATATTATAGATTATTTTAAATCTTATTTTTAAAATTAAGGATGAAAAGGAAATAAATAAGTACAGTAAATTAAATTTTATTTTACTTTATTGAAGAAGAATGATTAGTAGTGATGATTACAAAGTCAGTACAGATATTTTTTTATACTTTTACAATGCGCAAGAGGATCCCTACATTCACAATCAGTTAGACAATTTTTTTTAATTAACATAGTTGACAATTTAACATCACAAACAATATTCATCACATAATCATACAGCAAAACTAATTCTATATCATTAAACTTTACAGTATAAAATATATAGTTCAATTCTTTACAGGTAACCGTAAACTCATATCTAAGATATTAAACTTTAGTTCATAAGATAATTATTTTATAATTCATTAAAAAGTTACTTCTCATTAATTCGTTTTTACATAGTTGATACACAAAATTCAGTTTCAATACATTTATACTTTTATAGAAGTTTACATCAGATTAAAATTTTTAAAACTTTCGCGAAGTTCAATGAAAATTTTCTTTTTCAATTCCAACAATATATGCTTAGCAATCAACATTACAATTTACAATTTTTAACGCGTCATATATACTTATGATTGACTTTTTATCGTCAATTTTTTCTAACAAATTGACATTATCTGTCATGCAACTACATTTAATATTGAACAAAAAAAAACACTAGTATCATATACATTTTTTAAAAATCTTATTTTGCCCTTCAGAGTTATTACTCAAAATTTCAGGCCATAATAATTTTTTATATTGAAAACTACTCAATTTATAAAAATTTCACAATTAACTTCTTTCAAATTATTTTTTATAAACTTTAATATTATTTTTACAGTAAACTATCAACATTTTCTAGACTATAATATATTAAAGCATACATTTTGAAAAAAAAAAATCAAAATATTATTTAACGTCGCGAAAAGAATTAAATATTGCAGTAAAATTAAAATGTTAAACAAACAAAATTAATAATGTTAAAAAAAAGTAACTTATCAAGAAAAATATTAAGTTCTTAGATATATCTAACAGATATGTTTCTTATTGTATTCTTTTGACATTTAATTGTCTACGAAAAATTAAAAAAAATTAAATAAACTATTACGCAAAGTAAAAAAAATCAATTACTGAAAAATTTCAATTTTTAACTACTGGCTTATAAAAATTCACAATATCCATACAAAATTTGTCCTCATAATCTTATTACATATAGTCAAAATTCATATATTGAGACTTAAAAAACACAATTACATTATTATTACTGGTTAGATTGTCAATTTAATGTTTATTCACATTAAACATTGACTATTTATAGTCATTTTTAAATCGTCGGACTGTATTCTTTTACTTCTTACGAAATTTTTATACTGTATAAGAAACTCTAAAACATCACTGTTTCTTGATTTAGCTTAAAAATTAAATTATTGAATTTATCTGTCAAATAATACGTCATATCATTAAAAAAAAATTTTTTTTACAATAAACATTTATTTGATTGCGTTTTATAACCAGTTGAACCATTTTAACTCAGAAAAATTTGTAATTTAATAAATTCATAAATGCTATTACTATCTTATTTAAAAACCTTATCTCCCCTCCGGTCGGAAAGCGTCAATTTTCTTACCACTGCGCTAAACGAAAATGCCGCTTTCCGCCTATATCGAGGAGAAAAATAGTATACAGCCTTAGGAAAGTAAAAAAGAAAACCTCAGATCACATGAAATTGTAAAAAATCATGTGATTTGAGGTTTTCTTTTTTACTTTCCAAGCGATGTAATATACTATTGTTTTATTTCTGGTTCTAGAAAACTTTTTCTATTGTTATTAGACTCGTTGATAATTGTTGTAAAAAATGAAAATACTGATAATTAATCTTTAAAAAAACAAATACGGAAGAATTAGTCTCGAAAAAGTAAATCAATTGAAAATTATTCTATTTTTTAATTACCACATACTAACTTAAAATTAACAATTGCGACATTACCGGATACATTGATATGTCTTCAATTTCTTTTTTTTTTATTTTCTTTAGTTTTTAATTTTTTTTTTTTAGTTTTTATTTTTTTTAGTTCTTATCTAATCGGTTATATTGCAATTTTAAAGAATCACTTAAAATTTAAAGGTCGGTTATATAATAATAAAAATGAAAAATAAACCTAAAAGAAAACGCGCGCTAATTAAAAATAATAATTAAAAATTTTGTTTTTGCTTTTTTCAGTCATTGTTAGTTTGTAATAATTGCAACTAAAATATGACGTATCATCATTTCAATTCAGTCTTGAATCAGTCTTACTTTATAAATACGAGCAATCAATTAATTGAACGAAAAAACTAATTCAATCTACGCGCACTGATGAATAGTAATACATCAAATTTTGTTTCACAGCGGAAATAACTGAAACACAAAAACTTCTTGATACTTTCTATTATGTCAAATATTTTTTTTTTGTTCCCAAATTATTTGTTTGATTTGCTTAAATCTTTTACTTTTCTATTATTTTTTTTCCTTGATTTACTTTGAGCTCGTACTTAAATTTTTATTCCAATCAAAATTCTTTTTTAAAAGAATTGCTTATCGCTTAATTTAAATTTTTTGGAACGTTAATACAAAATTTTATCAAGCACACGTTAATAATTACATATGTTATGTAACAAAAAGAAAAAAAGTCAAAATGAAAAAATATGTTTATCAGAAATATTTAAAAATGATGAGCAATTTTTTGCGTTTCACGCTAATGTGCTTGATTAATAGCAAAATATGCTCAGTGTTATAATTAAAGTTAATTATTTTTCCTACCATAAAATTGGCTAATGAAGTAAAATCAATAAGAAAAGTGTTTTTCAATTATTCTTTTACTTCTACTTTTTAAGCTTTTTTTTTTTACTTCCTCTTTGAGACTTAAAATTTATTTTATTGCTTTTTTAGTATAATAAGACTCGGTTGTTACCGAAATCAACAATTATAATTCGGCCCTCAGGAGATATCGCAATACCAGCAGGGCGATCCATTTGACTTGGATCAGATCCCTCACGTCCAAAAAAGAATCTAAGTCTACCGGTTGGATCTAACACCTGTATTCTATGATTACGCGAATCAGCAACAACTACGTTTCCAACATCATCAACTTTCATACCTTGGATTCTTAAGAATGGATGCCTTCTCCTTTCGGGACCAAAAACTTTAGCTTCTTCGAATTGATAATCAATAATAAGTATATGGTGATTATTAAAATCGCCTACAAGAATATCGCCATTAGGAGTAAAGCAAACGCTTCTTGGTGAATCCAGTATCTTCCACATGAACTGATTTGTTTCAAAACCGTATTTACGGAGAAACTCGCCTTCTGCAGTGAATAATTGAATACGATGGTTCCGTGTATCGGATACAACTATTTCACAACGCGAATTGACTGCTACATCCCATGGATAATTAAATTGACCATTTTTCACTCCTCTTTCACCGAATGCCAATATATAGTCACCATATTTTGATACAATCTGAAAAAAAGAAAAATTAAAAAATGTTAAAATTACATCCTTTAGAGAAGATAAAAACGTTTACAAAATCCAAAAGTGTGCAACTTGTAATTCGTTTTTAATCTGCAATTTATTTATCAATAATAAATTAGTATAAAAATTAATTTAGGAGATAGTTGATAATTTTAAGAATTTTTGTAACAAATAAATTATGGCAAAAAAAAATTTATAAAAAAATTGACATTTATAAATTTTAAAAAACCACAAATGCAAATTTATTTGTTAAAAAAAAATTAAAAAAAAATTGTCAAGTGACAGCTAACTTTAATGTAATTAAATTTGTTTCTTACTTGAATACGATGATTGTCCTTGTCTGCTACAATGACACGGTTGCGTTTATCAACAACAATACCTGCGGGCCTGTCAAATTGCCCTGGACCACTTCCATAGGTTCCAAAACTCCTTATAAAGTCGCCATTTTTATCGTAAATTTTAATTCGATTATTTGATCTATCAGCAACAACAATATTTCCTTCTTTATCACAAGCAACACCCCAAGGACGACAGAAATTGTTTGGTAGATTTTCATCACCGATAATTAAAACTGGCAAAGGTTTTGGTAAACGATTCTGAATTCTTACAACTATTAAAGGATTCCTAGACGCGAAATTTCTTACAGGTGCCAGAGACCCTTCATAATATTGCAACGCAAATTGACAATAATTTTGTTGTAGCATCGGAGGATGTTGATTAGGGTATCTTTGCAGTACTATTCGTTGTTCTTGCTGCCGCCCGTAGTAGACTTGTGGTTGTTGATGCTGCTGCCCGTAGTAGGGTTGTAATTGTTGCTGCTGCTGCCCATAGTAGCGTTGTTGTTGTTGCAGTTCCTGCTGGTGGTACTGTCTATATTGATGTTGATGGGGCTCAATTGCAAGAAGTGAATAATCACCACGACCTCTCAGAGCTCTAGCTTCATCACCCAATACCATAGAACCTGTTTTAATTGTACCATATGGAGTAACTGAATCAAGAAGGCCACTGAGCAATCCAGAAAATGATAGAAAATGATCTTCTATTTGTATATTGATTAAACCATAGTGCTTCATTGTAAACATCTATTAGAAATGAAAAAAAATACAAGTTAGTTGTAAATCAATCGCTATAAATAAAACTATAGTTAAAAATAAAATTAAAAAATGCAGTATTTGAGAGGGTATGCATTGAAGGTAGCTCTTAAGAATTTTTATCGATTTTTTTCTAAAAAAAAGCATTATAAATAAGGAAAATAAGATAAAATATTTTGATCAATTGATTTTTAAAAAGATTATGGATATTGAAAAATAAATAAGTTGTTTTTTTTAAGGCGTAACTTTTTTTTAGTTGACTAAAAAAACTTTGAAAATTTCCTGAGAAATGTTTTTAATAAAGTAGAAAAAGATAAAAAAAATTTTCAGCTATATTGAAAAGGGTTAAAAATATAAATATGTTGATCTGAAAAGAAATAGTATTTCCAAAATGATTTTACCTCTTGAGAAGCTCTGAGAATGACAGTAATAAGATTTTCTGGATTTTCATCGATATTCAGATAAATCTTAGCATCATTTACTTTCTCTGCTATCCTCCTTAACTGATCGATAACCTGATTCAACGATTGTTGTTGATATTTTATCAATGATAGCTTCGAAGCTGTGATTTCTTCAATTTTCCAGTAAAGTTCTCTCTTGCGTTCCTGCGCATCATAAAATCCTTCCGAAAGATTTGAAAAAATTTCTAATTTAGCTTCATATGCCGTGTTATCAATGTCATTGAAGAATTTCTAAAAGTAATGTTAAAAATTCAAGATTAATATTACATCGTAAAACAATGAAATCATGAAAAAAAACTTTTTTTTTCTCCATTAAAAAAAATTTCTCACCAAAAGCATTCGTTTGTTTGATTCTAAATATGAAATATCGCATTTGATCATTTCTAAAATTCGATCGCTGTGGTTTTGAGCCATTTCAGCTGCATTAGCTAATTCCATTGTCAAGTGATATTGATGCATATTCATCTGACAAATGTCACACATTACGCCTGGGCACGTATAACAATACATTAGAGCGTTATTTGGATGTTTTCTACAATATTTAACCAAAGATGAAGTTGGACGCCTGATTGGAGCAAAAATCGATGGATTGGAAATCATACTTGGTGAAGGAGAGATCGATAATGAATACGCATTATTCGAATTCTAAAAATACAAACAAAAAAAAAGTGTTAAATTGCCATTATTGTTACAATTACCGAAAAATATTGACTATAAAAGTTCAAGTTACATTTTGCTGCGATGTTGAAGGAATTTCACTTATTTGATTTCCAGACAATGTTACATTATCAAAAGCGATGCCTTCCATCATACCATGTACCAATGAGTCCAAAAAAGGATCGCTTGGAGACATGTCACTACCATAAAAAAACGGACTCCTGTTTGCCGATTCTGTTTGTGCTGGACTCAAACTCGACGGCGAATCACTTAATAAAAAACTGTTGGGTGATGAATTACTAGTACTCTGTGAAATTAAATATTAAGATTTAATAAACTTCATGATATTTTATTAAATCAAGTTAATATAATGCTATAAGTTATTCCATACCGGAAGAGAATCTAGGACTTGAGGACTTCTAGACCTCGATGGAGTTCGGCGATCACGATTATTATTTGTCGTTTGAGAAATTCCAAAGAGGGTCCTCCAGTGATTGGAGTCATCTTGTTTGCTCATGATGACGGTTTTTATAGCCACTCAAAAAAAAGTTTCTACTAACGATGTCAAAATCTGATTTTCTAAAACATAAAAATATTCAATTATCAATAGATTATTCCAAACTTAAAATATCGTAATTTTTTATATTTATATTGAATGAATCACATTGAAAGCTTTACTAATTAAAAAATAACTTTGATTACAAAAAAAAAAATCCTGAACTAAGATCATTTTGATTAAGTTGAGTATTTAAATCAAGTAGTAAAGTTTTTGGACCAAAAAAATTATTCTTGGTTTAAATAAATTTTGCATAAATCAAAAACTTTGCTGCTTGAATCAGATCAAAGAAATTATTTATAATGATTTTCTGGGTTCAAGATTTTTGTCTTTTAAATCACGTTAATTTTTCTATCGGTGTATAGTATCGCTTTAAAAAAAATATAACGCTCATCTCGTTGAGAGGGTATTCTGGCCTAGAAGTATGAATTTCAGGTAATTTTTTGAAGTGCCGTTAAAAAAAAGGTAATCAATATTTTTACCATGCATTTTTTATGAGTTATTAATTAACATTATAATAATACAGAAAAAAATTCAAAAATTTGAAAATTCAAAAAATTAGCAGCTGATAAAGTGGGGAGAGACTCAAAAAATTGGCATGTGACCATACCCACGATTTCAACCCTCTTAGCAATCTGAAATAAAAAAATAAAAAAGATTATTAATCTCGAGTAATGTCGCTTTGGCTAGAACTACGGTCATCCTCAGATTTTAATTTTTACTATTTTAAAAAAATTCGAAAAAGTCAACAAAAGTGGTATTTTTTTTTTTTTTTTTTTTTTTCAGGCAGTCGCCATTTAAAAAAAAATTTTTTTTTTTCAATTTTTCCGTAGTTCCAGCCATAGTGACATTACTCTAGATTAATAATCTTTTTTATTTTTTTATTTCAGATTGCTAAGAGGGTTGAAATCGTGGGTATGGTCACATGCCAATTTTTTGAGTCTCTCCCCACTTTATCAGCTGCTAATTTTTTGAATTTTCAAATTTTTGAATTTTTTTCTGTATTATTATAATGTTAATTAATAACTCATAAAAAATGCATGATAAAAATATTGATTGCCTTTTTTTTACGACACTTCAAAAAATTACCTGAAATTCATACTTCTAGACCAGAATACCCCCTTAAATATTCATATTTAATGACACTAGAAATGTGATTAGCGCATTACGCGCGTGACTTAATCATAAACAATAATGATTCCTATTTCTAGAAATAAAACCAACTTAAAACAAATTATTTTGAACAATCACTTATTTCTTTTTCTTATAGTTCATAAGAAATGCAATAATTTGAGAAGAAAAAAAAAATTCTAGAGTCAATTCTTCAATTGAACATAATTTTCAAAAAATCATAAAAATTCAAACATTTGAAACTTATAAATTCAATATATTCGTTCTATCAACGAAAAACTCGGTAAAGTTTAAAAATGTGCCAAATCGGTCAATAATTATAAACTTCAAAGTTATAATAATTATATTATTATCTAAATGTTAATAACTCGAAAAATTTCTTATTAATTTTAATTGACTTTCAATTATTATCACTTTCAAGTTATATTGTAAAGCAATTGTATTGAAGAAAATGTATTTACTTTTTCTGATAAAATTTTTTTTTTATGTTGAATTGTATTACATGCTTGAGTTTTGGGACGCTTAGAAAATACAATGTTACCGCGCTTGACGCTTGTTTTCGTTACGAAAGGAAAAGTGTTCATTGTTCAGATGTCGGGACCATTTCATTTTTGGCCATAACAAATTGGAAAATTTTCTTTTTCTTTTTTTGAAAGTTTTTAACTTTACGCAGCATTTAAGATAAATAACATAATAATTTATTATTTAAGCAATATATGAAACGATTTTCGCTCAACATAATTGAATAATAACAGAAAATTATTAATTAAACTTACTGTAATAAATTTACAGTGGTTTTAGTCTTATTTAAGGGAAAAATCTGTTTATCTAAAAAAATAATTTTAATCATGTTGATTTCATGGCTAAAAATAGAGTAATCCCTAAACAATTACCAAAAAAATAATTACAGAATATTACCAAATAAATAATTACAGGTATAGATATTTTTAAATAGTTAAAAAAGTATTAAAGAATTAATTAATAAATTATTAATTATTAATAATAATTAAAGAAGTAATTTTTACTGACGTTATTTTTTTAATAAAAAATTCTTATAGAGGAAGAACCAAATGCTAATTTCCATTTTCGCTATAATTTTTTCAATTGTAAAATAAATCATTAGCAACTTTTTTTTTGCATAGTTCTCTTTAAATTGCATGCTGAATTTTTTTTTGCTGTAAAAATTTTAAAAAAATTTTTGAACTACAAAAAATTTATTTTACTTGTTACTAATGATATGCAAAGCAATTCCAGAAAAATGTTAAAAATTATAAAATGGAGCCGATGCATCATAAATCTTCTAGAATAATAATTCATAAAACAGTAAAAGAAAAATAATATATTCTATTTTGTAGGCTCGAGGAGAAATCTGTTGCCGCAGGTCAAAATGCAACAATATATTTCAAAGTAGTATAGATAAACTAAAGATTTAGGAACAGTAAATACTTTTGAAAAGCCATAAGCCTGCATCATATTTCTAAGAATTTTCTACCACACTTTAAGACCGGTTGGGCTAGTAGTTACAGTGTAACATTACTATACAATAAGAAAGTTAAAATGTACATTTGGGGAAAATTTACATGAAATGATTAATGAAGAAACAAACGTAAATTAATTTTCAACTTCATCAACACAATTTCGATTTTTTTCTTTCTTCATATAGTTATATTTAAATTCGATCAAAATTTTCAAATAAATATTTAAGTGAAAAAAAAAAAATATCGTACAATTTCTGCTTTAAAATGTACATTTGAGAAAAATTTACATGAAATGATTAATGAAGAAACAAACGTAAAATAATTTTCAACTTCATCAACTCAATTTCGATTTTTTCTTTCTTCACATAGATATATTTAAATTCAATCAAAATTTTCAAATAAATATTTAAGTAAAAAAAAAAATATCTTACATTTTCTGCTTTAAAATGTACATTTTAGAAAAATTTACATGAAATGGTTAATGAAGAAACAAACGTAAAATAATTTTCAATTTCATCAACTCAATTTCGATTTTTTCTTTCTTCACATAGATATATTTAAATTCAATCAAAATTTTCAAATAAATATTTAAGTAAAAAAAAAAATATCTTACATTTTCTGCTTTAAAATGTACATTTTAGATAAATTTACATGAAATGATTAATGAAGAAACAAACGTAAAATAATTTTCAACTTCATCAACTCAATTTCGATTTTTTCTTTCTTCACATAAATATATTCAAATTCAATCAAAATTTTCAAATTAATATTTGAATAAAAAGAAAATAACTTACATTTTCTGCTTAATGAGCTGCGATCATATGATGAATAGTCTCTCCTCGGCAGATGAAAGCTCTGATATTCAAAATAGATGAATGAAATGAATTTATCGATGTAGCACTCTTGCTGTAGTCAGATGGAATATTAAACTGTTTAAAAAATGAAAATACTACTGTTCAAAAAAAGAAAATACTATCGCACAAAAATGCTAAGACTGATAAAATTGAGGTACGCTAAACTTGAAGAGTCCAACGCACAGTAAACACGATCCACCGCACAACCTACCCTTGATGAGTCTGATGCTTGAACTCGTGTGATCGTTCTCTGACTCGATTTTTGTAAGTCTTTTCTACCCCTCTTTTCGGTCAACTGTCACACTCCGTTTTGCTTGACCAATCAGAAGCCCGGGTTTTCACCTCCCCAAAGCATCTACTGTGACGACAAACGCGCGCCCTTCAAAACTCGTACTGACGTTCCACCACCTACGACATCAATTCTACCCCCTGACGAAATTTTTTTTCCTTTTACAACATACCGACATTTCGGAGCTTAAACCCAAGCGTGTTACCTCTCATTTTATTTTATTTTACTTAAAATAGCTGATTATGCTAAAAATGAACTACCACATTGATTAATTAAACAATTCAATGATAAAATTGTTTAAAAAATAAAAATTTTATTTTGTAAAATATTGAAATAATTTAATTATTATTTAATTGGAAATTTTTCATCTTAAATTTGAAATGGGTATGAAAAAATATGATCTCAAGAAATAAATAAGGGTAGCATTTTTTTAATAACAAAATCGTAAAAGACGCTACCCTATATAATATACTATCAGAATGCCAGGCGTAGATAGAAATAGATGCGGATAAATGAGCGCTTGCGCCTGAAATTCATGAATGAGAGTAGCTTCGCTCAATGTCAGCAATAGCTATAGTCAGCAAACTTTTACTTGCTACGTAGGACATCTCCTTCCACCCCTACTGACCTTGAAAAAGGTTAGTCGATAGAGAATGAAAATTATTGTATTTTCTAGAAAGAGACCGAAAATCTATGACTAATTATTTTTTATCTTAAGACGCTCATCTACGTGTTCTAATCATTTTTTAATGATTTTTGTCGTAGACATTAGTCTAACTTTGAAATTTATCTGTCAAAAAAACATTAGCAAACATATTACAATAGGCAGAAAAAAAAAATCTTTGAAAATCTTACTTCGTACTGTAATATCATCAAGTAATTAGGTAAAATGTTTGTTAATCTATTTCGAAGAAATTTCTCCTCAACTATGGATTATGAATATTATTTATCCTAACTAAGTTTCTTCAAATTGCTTTTAAGAATATTCAAAAGAATTTTCGAATATTTTTTTTCTTCAACTTATTTTATTTATGATATAATTCACTAATATACTCAAAAATATATTTTTCAATTAGTTTTACAAGTTTTTCATATTGACAAAAATTTTGGATCAATCGAAAATCGTATATATAATTTTTTCATACAAGCCTCTACGATTTCTAGTTCATTTTTTTGTATTCCATGAGTAAAATAAATTTTAAAAAATTAAAATTTTTTTTCATTTTTTAAATCAAAATTTTTGAAAATTTTTTTTAAAAATTATTCTATTTTTAATTAACTTAAAAAAATAGTTAATTGTTTCAAAAAATTTCCAGCATGATATTTAATTGGCTGAAATATCGTTGAATCTTCTTACCAATAATTACTCAAAAAAATTTAACTTATTGTTTATTTAAGTTATTTTTAAAGAAGATTCAAAATTTTTTAATTCATGAAAAATATTATTTTTAAATTATAATTTAATTAAAAAAATTTTGGAAAATTCAAAAGTGCACGCTTCATAACGCTCATCAATTTTTTTAGTAAAAAATAAATTGTATAATTTATTTAAAAAAAAAAATAACAATAATTAAGTTATTTCTTACTTAATAAAATAATTCAGATTTAAAGACGTGAATTTTTTTTCTGTACATAAATTCTCTTGAAAAAAATAATCTTCAACTAATAACTACAAAAAATAATCTCCATGACTCATGACTTTCCATCTCCATAAAATCAAATATGTTATCGATTTTACAAACTAAAAAAAAATCTTGTAAACTTTTAAAAATTATTGACTGCTAAAATTGCTTTTAACATGCATGTGCTTAATCATGAAAATAATAAAACATGTGCTTAATCATGAAAGTAATAAAGCGTGTGCTTAAACATGAAAATTCTGAAGTTAGGTAATTCGATACAGAATGATCTAGACATAAATTGAAAAACAATTAACTTGAACCAAAAAAATAATTTTTAAAGGTTTTGTTGTCTTGAATCAAGATGGAAATTTCTTGAATCAAGTAAAATTTACTTCGACGAAGAAAAATTTCTTGGTTCAAGAATTTTTCTACTCAAATCAAGAAGAAGAAATTTTTTTAAATTATTTACTTGATTCAACTAAATTTTTTTCTGTGTATCTGCAGATAATAAAATATAACTTTTAACTTGGTCTAAGTTTTAAAAATTCGAAGAAAATTTAATATTGAAGCTAGTCTCGTAGAGCTTCATAATAATTAATCCAAACTCAGTGTATCGTAATGATAAAATACAATATAATTAATTACAATAACTGTTTATTTATACAAATAATTTTTGACAAAATTATAATCTATAGAATAAAAATCTTAAAATATTTTTTAAGTTACGAGTATTTTTCCTTGTGGGTTTTTTTTTTCACGTGTACTTGTCGTGGGTATTTTTCCTTGTGGGTTTTTTTTTTCACGTGTACTTGTCGTGGGTATTTTTCCTTGTGGGTTTTTTTTTTCACGTGTACTTGTCGTGGGTATTTTTCCTTGTGGGTTTTTTTTTTCACGTGTACTTGTCGTGGGTATTTTTCCTTGTGGGTTTTTTTTTTCACGTGTACTTGTCGTGGGTATTTTTCCTTGTGGGTTTTTTTTTTCACGTGTACTTGTCGTGGGTATTTTTCCTTGTGGGTTTTTTTTTCACGTGAACTTGTCGTGGGTATTTTTTCGGTGGGTCTAATATTTTTTTACCCGCCCCTATACTGATAATTCTTAGGTCTCGTTTATTTGAAAACATCTGTTATCTACATTCTTCAATACTGCAAAATTTTACCTAAACCTGCAATAAATATCCTTAAGACAGACACATTGACATGATGGTCAGTTGTGAACAATACGCCCGCATGTATTTTCAACCTTTCAGGATTAAGTTTATTGTCACGGTTACCTACACAATGGTTAAAATTTTCTAAAATTTTTCATTTTACAATTTTACTACTTTAAGCTTCTTCAAGACTCCGGGCGATAGTAAAATTATATTCTAGGTAATATTTTATTTTTAACTTTCCGCCATAAAAATCACAGATTTTCAAAAAATCGAAAAGTTATTGGCTTAACTCCGATTTTTGGAAATCGAGTTCTTATCAGACCTTCAAATTTTATGCGTATGTTTGCGTAAATTTATTAAAATTAATAATTTCAATTAGTACATTTTTTATAAGTCTATTTTAAACTTTAGCAATTAATTGTAATTTTTTTTTACATTCTCTTAAATTTCTTATTTCTTCCCATAAAATTTTTTTTTACTAAAAATAGTTGATGTGTTTGTAACTCGAGCACAATTCTTTAATTGGGAAAAAAAAAGTTTGGAAAATCCAAAAGTGCTCATTTAATTGTGAATTATTAATAAAATGAAGAATGTGAAAAAAAAATATCTAAAATAGCACGATAATGCGCACAATATATGTACACAATATATATAGATATACAGCCTTCTGGTTTTTGTTTTATTTTATGAATTGTAAATAAACGACATTAAAAACGACGGTGAGCTACAATTCTTTTGAAGAATTAAAAAAATAAAAATTTAACTAAATTAATGCATTTTTTCATGAAAATGGAGTTAGCTGACATTTCAAAATTTTTATAAATTTTTTGTTGAAGAAATTTCAATTAAACAATTAAATAAAAAATTTCACATGTAAAAAACTTGAAAAACTACAAGTGCAATTTTTTAGAAATATTTTTTTAGTTGTGATTTAATTAAGAAAAAAAATTTAAAAATTTTTAGACGTCTGCTAACTTTAGTGTCATATTTTTTCACAAGTTACAGTGTTTCCAGAGTTTCATACATGACGGAAAGGAGAGGAAACTTTTTTAACCGATTTTTATGTTTTTTTTCGTTTCTATTGCATTGAATAAATTTTTAAAAAATATGGAATTAATCTTGATTAAATAATTTTAACAATAGTTTGCAAAATATCTTGATTCCATGAACTAACAAGGCTATAATAATAAAAATAATTGTCGAAATGAGGAGAAAAAAAATTTTTTGATCGTAAAGCACTCTCTGATGTTTCGCATCATGAATCGTGCAAAAAAAAAAAAAAAAAAACTTTTCTTTAATAAAATGTTCAAGTCTCGAGTTTCTTTTTTATCAAACATGTTTGAACCGAAAATGAATTAACGAGAAAATTACCGTAAGAAATTATGAAAAATCCCGATAGATGGCAGTATGTTGTCAATTTTCCAGCAAAATTTTTTGGATAGAAAGTTGTTGCAAGTTATCGCGAATTACAAATTATTAGAAGATCATGGTACGTTGACAGCAACCACCTGTTTATGATTGATATGTACAACTTAAATGAATTAGAAATTAATCGTATTTTGGATAAAGTTTTGTAAGTAATTATCGTATAAAATGTATATGAAGTTTCTAAAAAAAGAGAAGTTAACATGATATTTAAATTGATAAATAATTTTTTTGATTTTTAAAATGATACCGAAATAATCAGACCTCTGAAAATTATTGGAATTTTAATAGCAAACAAATTATTACAAAAAATATTTATGACATTAAAGTTTTAGCTGTCACTTGACAATTTTATAATTTTCTGTAACAAGAAAATTTGTTTTAATTTATTATAATTTCTGCAGGTCAATTTTTTTATTAATTTTTTTTTTACTATAATTTATTTGTTGAAAAAAATTAAAACATTTGTGAAGTGACAGTTAAATTTTAATGTCATAAAACATTTTTTATAATTCGCATTTGTAATTTTTAAAAAGTTTTTCTGGTAAAATTTTTTTCTTGATAATAAAATTATTTTAACAGTATAAAAAATTGTTAGACATCCGTTGAATTCAGTATAATTTTTTAAAACATTTAATTGTTATAAAAAATGATCTAAAAAAAAATTTTAAATGAAGAAATTGTGAAAAATTAAAAGACGGAATTCGAAAAAATATTTCTTTTGTAATAAAATAATTTAATTATAAAATTTATAAAAATTTTCAGATATCTCCAAATTTCAGTCTCATGAAATAAACTATTAAATCAACTCTTCCATCAGAATCTGGGATTGAAGATGATAATTGATTCTTAGGGAATCATTTGAAGATAGTAAACAGTTACTTGCATCACAATAATGCAGTGTAAAAAGTACATCGTTATTCCTTTAGATGTTGGAGTATGTAACAGTTCATGGCATGGGATATTTACAGATAGGTAAGAAGAAACCTCTAAGAGTTGCGCTGTTGGGTGTGACACAAAAACGAGGGAGAATTTACGCCGGAATATAAACGAGAAAATAGTTCCGACAGAACTAAGCAGAAGTTATCGAGACTTTCTAAGAGTAAGCTTGCGATTATCACAAAAAAACCGTATTTTGACAGTTAATAATATTAAAAAAATTTTATTATTAAATAGTGAATAATTACAGTCCAAAGAAAACTAGATCTAAATTCATTAATTAACAGAAATAAATGGTTAAAGGAAAAGAAGTTTATTTGGTGAATTAGTAACCAGTTTTACTTGAATAGTATTTGAAAAATGTCTCTTCAAAGAAGAAAAGACGGGAAGATACATACCAGTTGGCATGAGTATAAAGTTTTTAATGTAAGCTCATATTTGTTTATTGATCCCAGGCGCAGAAGATCCACGACTGAGTTCCTTACGTTTTCTTCAGGAGCTGGAATTGATAATGATAAGTGGTTTCTGAGATTATCATTTGATCATTCGTTGTACAGCGAAACTTGGGTAGCTATACAGTTCAATTCTGTGTCAAAAAAAGTTGCTACCAGAGGATATTATTCAATTTATGTTGTTGATAATAAGAAAAATGAGATATTTGTTGGGCGACGTCCTGAGTATTTTAAAGGTCACCATATTCATGAAATAATACATTTTTTAAAGAGGAATTCAGCTAGTGAAAAAGAGCAGTTTTTGGTAAACGACACTCTGACTATCCGCCTTCAGCTTACACTTTTTCTTGATGATATTACTCCATTGCCTGCTGATGAAATAATTGAGCTTTACCCAAAGGCTGATCTTCCAGATAATTTTAAAGAATTATACAAAACCAAAGAAGTTGATGGTGATATTATTGTACAAGTTAAGGGAAAAACAATTCGAGTGCATGAACATGTTCTCAACATTCGCTGTCCCAAGTTATTGAACGTGCTGGTTTCTAATCAAATTAACAAAAACGATAGTTCAATTAATTTTGATATGGATCCTAAAGTATTTGAAAAATTATTAGAGTTTATTTATTTAGATCAAGTCACAGATCTAGATGATCACATTGTATCTTTATTTGGAGAAGCTGATAAGTATGAGCTGAAAGCACTCAAACGTATGTGCGAAAAAAGTCTAAGTGAAGATTTTTTAACTGTTGAAAATGCCCAGACTATTTACGATTTAGCAGCACGTTTTAATTCTCATGAATTGAGAGGATATATTGTTATGTTTTTGAAATTTAATGTCAGAGAAACGAAAGATCCAAAGTCTCCTGATGATCGAGGTGGTTCGCTGATGAAATTTAAAGCACTAACATTATAAAAAATTATAATATTTCTTATAAAGTAAGTTATTATTATTTAAATTTTTTAATAATTGATTTCGTCATAATTTCATCTCATAATTTTTGTTATAGATCCAAAGGTCGAAGAATATTACGTGTCTTCAAATCCAGTTGATTATTTTTACTCATCCAGCGTTTGTTTTTAAATAAAGTTTGTATTCTATTTTAACTTGTAATAAAAATATATTTTTATCGATGAGTGATGCTCATAAAAAATTAAAAGTTAATTATAAACATGATAGATTATGAACATGAGATCATTAAATTGTATGAACGAAAAAAAAAAAAAAAAAAATAAAAGTGTTTAAATTTCAGTAACTCTACAAATTAATTAATTTTAAATAGACGAATTTAATGTAAGCTTCCTAATAATAATAATGAGGAAAATTAACTTAATACGTAACAATTTTTTTTAGTTTTAGTCATTACCGAAGTCGATCATTCATCGAGTCAGCTTTGCAATACATGTCACCAAAGTGACGATTTATGTTCATGAATGAGGCCGAGCTGAAAAGCTGCGCTATGACGGAAAAACAAGTAAATACTCACGCATGACTGTAAACAAAAAATTCTCTTGTGACAGAAGATTTTTAAGGCTTACCACGTGGTGAGGTTTATCGGTTTATCTCAGGATTAAGCAGCAAATAATTTAAAAATAAACAAGTTTTATTAGTATTTATTTCGAATCGATTTTTCTGAAGCTATGTGAAGACTATCTAGTATAAGTAAATTAAATATTATTTTAATTATGTTGTAAAGCGTGTTTATTTATCTGGAACTATATTGGTTTTTTTCATGTACAAAGCATTGCATTTAATGCGTGATATTTACAGTACAAAAAATTTATCAAGAAAAATAGAATTTTATACACTGTATTATTATAATTGTTCTATTGCAACTGAAGAAAATTTTGACTATCAAAATGCCTTTTAAATAAATATTAATTTTATAAATATTAAGTATGAAAAAGAATATTAATCAGTTCGTGCGAAAAAAAAGCTTCCCGCTAAATAAAATTAAATTTAATCACAATCAATTAAACGCATTTTTTCGAAGTAAAACCTAGATCTCTCGGCTTCATAAACTCTTTCACTAAATCATCAGTGATACTTTTTCTCCTCTCTTGGTGTGAGCTGACAACCTCTTGGAGTATCTTTATCAATTCTTGTTTCAACTCTCCAGTCAGTAAAGCTCCGCTGGTGTAATTCTATAAAAAAATTTTCAGCATTAAAAAAATTAATTTTCATTAATAAGAACACAAAAAAAATAATTTGGAACAAGAAGAAATTTTCTTGGCTGAAGAAAATTTGACTTCATCCAAAAAATTTTCAATCTTTCTTAATATTTCCTTGAGCCAAGAAAATTTACATTCCACCTGGAAAGAACAAGATTACACTGGATATCATCCTAGATTATACTGAGTGAAAAAAAATTTTCAAATAGTAGCTAGTATAATCCAAATTATAATGAGTATAATCCAGATATCACGCAGTATAATCTGGATTACAATGAGTATAATCCAGATGATACACAGTATAATCTGGATTTTTTTTTTTTTTTTTTTTTTTTTTTTTTTTCAGTGTAAAATAGCTTACCGTTTTAATTTCATTTAATTTATCATCATCCTCAAGGAAAAATCTTAGCCACTGGTAAGAAATGTCAATATCACAATTTCCACCGAGTTTCCTGTGCTCTTCAACAGTTGCCTGTCCTCCAGAAAATGCGTGTTTATTTATTTTACTTTTAATTTGCTTCGGAGTATCCGTCAAAAATATTGCCGAATTTACATCACTGGCAGACATCTTGGTCTGGGATCCTTGCAATGCTGGGAAAAATGAAGAGTGCATCAATGCTGGCTTGGGAAAACCCATTTTTGGAGCAACATCTCTTGTCATCCTGAAGTACGGATCCTGATCAATGCCACAAGGAATTAAGCAAGGCACCTTATCATTTTTAAAAATAAAAGGAAACGTGCTGGAGATTGCTGGAGCTGCTTGAGTTGGTGGAAAAGCTATTTTAGCAACTGGATCACTGTCACCGAATCCAAATATCCCTTTGATTTGATTGTATGTCACAGATTTTTGTATTCTTATCATATTTTGATAAAATGCTGGATTAGTACCGATGTGCTCTAGATTGGAAAATATGAATGTGTTTTTGACGTCAAAGCCAAAGGCTATTATGTCCTTGGCGTTTTCATACGCTAGTTTTATTGCGTCTTCTACCTTTAAATTTTTCCAGATCGATTTTTCATCGTCAGTTAGTTGTATTACCAGCGGAACGTCAAACACCTCTTGGAGCCATTTACAAAAGACAAATGGGATCATGTGTCCAACGTGCATTGCATCTGAACTAGGGCCTCGTCCTGTGTACAAGTAAAACGGCTTGCCCTGCTCGTATAAATTCAATACTGTATGCATATCACGGTGTGAAAAAAATATACCACGACGCAAAAAGTGGTGACATGGTTTGCCGGTTATTTTTTCAAATCGGTCCAGCAGCTCCTGGTCTACTTTCGAACTGCCAAACCGCTCTAAAGTAACAAAATTAAATTAATTTTTCAATTAAAATGTAAATTTTTAATTTTTTAAAATTATACTCACTTATTAATTTATCATAATCTATTCCTGTCTCACTAGTACTTTCAACAGTCCAAGGGGTAACAACATCCTCTTGTGTATTGTCTCCATTAACCTCTAACGTTTCAATTCCTACTGTTACGGGCTCCATTTTTTTAACTATTATTCAACTAAAATATGGAACCTTGCAATACTGATTATTATTTCTCTGCAATTAAATTACACACTAATTATTTAACTTATCAGCATAAATCATGGGCTGAAATGAATTGCACAATACTAACGGCTGTTGACTTAGCATGTGCATCTGAGTCAAGACTTGCTGCAGTAACCAGTAAGTAACGTGGAAAAAAAATTTCATCATATTATTCGAAACTAGGTCACTGTACTACAGATTGATAATGTAGGAATTTTTACTGTCGCTCTTGTTGGTAAGAGAAAAAATTTTTTTAACTAAAATTTTATCGATAGATGGAAGCACCAATCATCCTTGAAACAATCGGGTGAAGCTTTTAGAAATAAAAGCTCATTTCTTCTTTTGCATTTTTGAAATAAAAGTAAAATTGATACTAATTAATATTATTAAATTAATTAAAAAATTTTTACTTAATTTTCAATCAATTTTAATGTTAAAAATGTATAAAATAAATTAAGCATTGCAATGAAGAAATGATAAAACAATTTTATCACAAAAAATGGTGGTAATTAATTAATGAATAATAAAACAAAAGTTGTTTTTATATTTCTTCATAATTTAAAAAAACAAAATTTTTTTAACTAAAATTTTCTCGATAGATGGAAACACAAATTAACCTTGAAACAATCGCGTGCTTTTAGGAATAAAAGGTCATTTCTTCTTTTGCATTTTTGATATAAAATTAAAATTGACATTAATTAATATTATTAATTTAATAAAAAAATTTTTACTTGGTTTTCAATTAATTTTAATGTTGAAAATCCATAAAATGAATTAAAAAAAAACTAAGTATTGCAATGAAGAAATAATAAAACAATTATACAACAAAAAATGGTGGCAATTAATTAATTAATAATAAAACAAAAATTGTTTTTATATTTTTCTTTATTGACTTTTGATTTTACGTAATAATAAATTGAAGTTTTATACATCAGAGAAGTTGATGAATATTTTCCACAGAGGAAATATAAGCTTTTTCATAAAAATATATATGGATATGAATGTATCTGTAATTTAATTAGGGATCTCTTTGGTATTGTTTCGTTATCCTTCCTATTAACTTTATTGTGAGTATCGGACGCAGTTGGTATAGAATTTTTAGTATCAGAAACACTGAAAATTCTATAGAGGTACGTGAGTTTTAACAGGTAACTGTTTAATGAGAAAGTACATACATGCGCTTTACTTATGCGTATAAAAAGTAGCTCTGTTACGTTTTTTAATTGGCCATTGACAAACATAGTTTTTAAATTTATCTTCATAATCAATAGTTGTCATACATAATACTAAAAGTCTATTTTACAAACAGCGTATAATTATTGAAGATACATTTGTGTTACATTTTTATTTCTTCGCCATGTACAAGCTTATTGTTTGCAATATAATTTTAATCAGTGAGTAAAAAAAAACATTATAGAGTTTTAAGTGTAACTCTTTTATTTTAAATTTACTTTTGAGCTACGACTATTCGATTTTATTTATTTTGGTCCTTAATTATTTCTTTCTTCTTTATTTTGAAACTTTTAATTACAAACAAAATGTTTAACTGTCGCAATTAAAGCTTTGATAATTGAATTCGCTCAAATTGGCACAATAAATTAATAATTCATGAAAAAATTATCAATTAATAATTAATTATCTTACAATAAATATACATATTAACATATATAATTTATTTATATTTTTTATACAGGTACAACAATCATTTCATTCAACTTCTATCACAGTAATCGGTCATAATTGGCTGACACGATTTTAACCCATTCCAACATTGTTAAAAAATTATTCATAAATTAATATACATTTCTTAGGACAAGTAGCCACTAATATTACATTAGGACAATTTTTATTTAAACTACATATCGACACAACAATTTCTTATCACCGAACATATATATGTTTTGATTTTACACTTTGATAATTGTATCTTCTTCTCAGCAATAAGTACTCGACAATATTAATATTACTTCTTTGTACAATTGAAAAAGACATCAAAGATTAAATAATTGTTCTTTCTCGGCAGGTTTACACTCTAACTCCAATACCAGATGAGCCCTTAATCTCTACAGAGGGTGAACAAATGTCAATAGGTGTAGAAGGAGCCAACGGCGCTAATCTCATTTTTTTCTTGGAGCCATTCATTATCACATCTTTGCTGGAATTGAGACTAATTTTACCTCTGTGGCCCGTCATCTGCAGCCACAGAAAGGCATGCCGGCACCTCAACATTACTGAATCCGACGACTTGCTTTGACGCGACTCATTTTCCGGCCGCTTGCTAATACCATTTTCCCGACAATTAATATTATTATTATTATGATTATTATTTATAGTTTTATTATTAACTGAAGTGACGGAAGAATGAACAGGTGGAAGAATCCACCTGCGTGGATCCGGCACCGACTCCTTAATCTCGGTGTCTTCTAGCGAGGTGAAGACGTCTGAGTCTGGATTTGACGGTGCTTCAAAAAAGGACTCACGTAACGAGGAACTAAGTGCGTCAGGACACATAAATGAATCCAAACAAGTTACGTCATTGAGATCGCTCCCGCTGTTGCAAGTTTGACAATTATTTACCGAGTAGGAGGACGGTGACTTTTGGTGTTCGTTAATATTCGAAAGTATCTCTTGACTTCTGGAGGCCTCTGACCACCTCAAATCGGAGGGTCTTCGCGAGCTAAACCTCGTCGAATCGTGCTCTGGAAAAAGATTGCTACCAGACAGCCGAGTCTCTGCAGGAGCTTTCGATAAAGCAGCAATCAATTCATCTGGATCAATCGACCTAACGTTGTGACTGGAAGCCTCGGGGCTTATTTCCTTGTCAAAGTCTTCGATGTTCAGCAAAACATAAGGAAAGGGATCTGAGTGTCTTACCGGGCTCTTGGAGCTGTTACGCCTCGTCTGAGGAGATCTGATCGCCTCCAGGTCATCCAGCGACTCTTCTTCCCTCAGCGCCGCTAAAGGTGGGAAGTCAACTTGCGGACTGGGTGGCTCCGAGTGAATTATAGGAACAGTCAAAGTGCCGTTAAGTCTCTTAGGCTCTAAAAGTTTGGATCCTTCGATACCGCAGCCGACAGACTCGGAATGTCTTAGACTGTCGAAGCATCTTTGGGGTGGCTGCAAATGGGAGGACGAGCGTGATGCGATCGTAAGCTGGTGTTCGCTAAAATTACTCAGCCGATGGTGCTCCGGGTGAAAGAAGCTCGAAAGTTTATTAGCGGTGACAGTAAGCTGTTTAGATGCTGCCTGTCTCCATCTGGCAGCAATCTCACTCCTTGTCTTCACCGGATTTAAGTCCCGGGAGGTTTTTCTATCAGGCTTACGGGATTGAATAAGACACCGTGGGTGATCTAGGCTCTGTACAGAGAACCGATGGCACTCGGGAACCACTACTCGATGACTGTGCGCCTTGACAAGATGAATCGCTTTGATGTTAGGATCGGACATAGAGGCCAGACCGGAGTCTCTTCGTTGATTAAAGCGTAGTAATGTGTCTTTGTGAAGTCCTTCACCCAAATCGACACTCCCACTGTACGGAGTGTCTACATTTAACGTTGGATCCGACAAAGTGTTCAGTTTGAGCGTTCGACGACTATTTATATCACTTTTTAAATTCTGATACGAAATGAATCTAAATTGATTTAAATTCTTACCCTGATTTTCTCCATCGTGTTTACCGCAACAGACCATACTTTTGTGATTCAATTTACGTAAGTGACGTATTTTGTTGAAGGTTGGATCCAGCAGATATTTAAGGTTTTTTATTTTGTCTACATTGTGATTTGTATCTATCAAGTGGCATCTATTGACGGCATATTCTGCTCCGAGCATTTTAGCAAGGTCGTGAACATCCTCCTCGATTACATCGACTACCGACTCATACTGAGAGAATCGCTTTCCGGATTCATTGCCCTCCGGAGAAATTTCAATGTTATTACTGGTCGTCTCAGATCGTCGCTCTCTTACGGGGTAAAAATTATTCTGATGTTTTGCGGCAAAGCAATCTTCAACAGGCGGTCGACGATCCTCGTGATTCTTGTTTACCGCGCCGAGCTCCAGATTTGAGCCACCACGAGCTACCGGGGAGCACCCGTAACGACTTGGATGAATGCCAAAGAACGTTACAACATCCTCCGCTATTTTACCAGCTGCTACGCGCATTTCGCCGTGATGAAACGCATAGATCCAGGGATTTACGCCGCTGTGAGCGAGAATTGGTAGACCCAGCCAAACAATTGTCCACTCTGACAGGATACTAGTACCACAGAATACGTCAAGCAGCATGCACGCCTGAAAAAATATCATTCATTTTATTGTTTTATTTTTTACTAAGCTTTTTTTATTTCGTTAATAATTTAAGAGCTAATTATATGATTGCAATCTTTTAATTAATATAAATTACATCAAAGTCATAATGTCCTTTGACAGAGATTATTGCATTACAGAGCTGTGAATAAACGTCGGATAAAGCTCGTGATCCATCTATGGATAAGTAAACAATATAAAGAAGAAGGGACAGTCTGAAGCGAGAGAAATAATGCACCAGCTGGCCTCAATATGCCTTTCATTCTTTCAACTAAAGAATTTAACTTTGCTCAAGTACTGAAACCAGGTCAACTCAGCTGAGAATTTAAATCACCGGTAATCGTCGAATTCACTTTTTATTTTTTATTTTTTTATATCAAGTTATCTGTCTATATATTTTTTAATATCTTCAGGCACACTGATAGAAAAAATCGACTTGACTCAAGAGCCAAATTCTTGAATCAAGAATTTCATTTTGAAGAAAATGATTTTTTTGAGTCAAGAGAATAAATTCTTGAAACAAAAAAATTTCTTAGCTCAAGAAAATTATTTTCTTCAAAATGGAATTCTTGATTCAAGAGTTTGACTCTTGAGTCAAGTTAATTTTTTTATCAGTGCAGTAGCAGTGGGAGGAAAAATTTCTTTCTGAGAAAAAGGAAAAATTCAGTGACAAATAATTAATTTAATACACTAAAGTTTGATGGCCAAGTTGAGACTACTCAAAGTTGAAAAAAATTTCAGTAATTTTCTTTTTATAACCAAGCGATGAAAAATCTATAGAAACTTTCCCTTGAGATGATGTCAACGTTAGAAAAGTTGGTTACTGCTGGCTTGTCGCTTTGTAATTCTGTTCATACTCCTCGCTATGTATAAGTGCATACATATATTTCACTGACGTTGCCCTGAGTATAGAAATCAACCAGCATTATCTCTCTCTCAGAGTTACTATATACTATATACATCCAGTCGCAAAGTTTTAGTTTTAGAATATATTCCTATAGCAGGAATAGATCGAATTTACGTACTGGCATGTCGGGACTACGTGATAAACATGCTAATGTATTCACCATAACTTGTTACTTGTACATAGTGTTACTTCTTGCTGGATACTAAGCAAGTAGATCACCCGTCGTGCGGTCAGACATTTCTCTGTCACTGACAATTAATTTTCAATTCAATTCAATTCAGCCGCAGCTTCAGTTTCAGTATTGAATTTTAGTTTTATAAAAGAAAAAAGAAGCTTGAACTTTTTTACCGGAATAAAAATAATTGAAAGCTTCGATAAAACACAATGCTAACAGATTCAGTAACGGGATAGTGTTATTACCTGAAAAGGCAGCCAGAGAACGAGAAAAGCTCCAACAGTTACCGCTAAAGTTTGGCCATAACGCGGTAGTGCCAGTGTCTGCGTTTGATGTCTGAATGACAGCTCAACAGTGTAGATTGCTCGAGCGTGTGCACGTGCAACGAGGTAAACATATATATAACAGCCGAGCAAAACGAAAGCACTTGGAGCCCAAACTGCAACCACTAGAAATACACGAACCGGTGGCTGGATTGCCGCTCCGAAACGACAGCTTACACTGTAACAAAAGAAGAATAAAGTTTAGTTTTTTTATTAATTTTCATTAAAATTCAACAACCTACAGAGCTGTCATAGAATATCGTTTTTTAAAATTATTATTATTATATTTTTGTTTCTAAACAGAAAAAAAGGTTCACTTGAGCCAAGGAAATATTTTTCTTCCTAATTATTTTCTTGAGCGAAAAAAATTTTTTTTTGACCCAAGAAATTTCACTCATTCCAACAAAATTAATTCTCTTGCTTTAAGAAATTCTTTTAGTCAAGGAAAATCTTCTTGTTTTGAGAAAATTCAGCCTCTTGCTCTAAAAAATTTAGTTCTTGATAGAAATAAATTTTTTGTCTTGAGAAAATTTCTCTCTTGCTCCAAAAAATTAAATATCTCGATAGTAAATTTTTATTGATTAACATGTCAAATGGGAAGATCAAATAATATTGAATCGTTTTTTTTTTTTATTTAATATGTATAATTGCACGCTAAAATAGTATAAAATGGGTATCAAATATTCAAGAGAAAAATTTTCTCAAGGTGAAAAAATTTTTCTCTGAACTCAAGTAGGTAGCGCTGCTTCCCTTAAGTATCTAAAAATCTTGATCAAATATAAAAATTTATTGTATCAAGTATTTATGATAATTTGAATTAAAAAAAATTACTTCCACCAATAATAGAATTTCAAAGAAAATTTTTACTTCGGCCAACACAACTTCGGTCTTCCTTCAGACACATGAAAATTTTCTTGAGCCAAGAATTTTGTTCTCCAGTCAAGAAAACGGGGTTGTTAGGCAGCGGTACTACGGCATACTATAGTAAAGTATAAATAAATATAATAACACACACACACAGACTCTTATCGCGGAGCTTTTCTGGAGGAATATGCCCCATAAATTCCCTCGAACTTGTTCTCGGTCTCTTTCTCGAGAAGCTGGCAAGGACATTCATTAACATTGCAACGCCTCTTAATTTAAGTCGTCAGAGTTACCTTTTCTCAGCATATAATATATAATATATAATAGTTGGGTTAGACGTCGTTGTTCGCGTCTTGTATATGAAAGACCGACTGCGTTCTACGATCCGAGGGGATTAAAAAATTTCCTCTCTGGAGAACGCTTACTGTAAACGGTTCCGACATTTGCTCGCTAATTCTTTTCCTTAATACTTTTAAACTCTTTTATATTAGCTGAATAAGCTTTTGTACGATTCAAAATAAGTTTACAAACATCTTTGGCGTCTTTTTTTTTTTTTTTTTTTTTTTTTTCGGTGATGCTTTATAAAAAAATTTTGTCTATTTTTTTTGACACCGGTCGGTTTCTTGCACAAAAATGATTCCAGTTATATTTCGCTCGGGTTTTTATTATTTTCAGTCGTCACAAAGGGACAATTGAAAATATAAAAAATTTGCGACGTTTCTTTCACTGTCCGAGGATACTGGATGTGCAGGATGAAACAATCTTTCCGCTGTAACGAATTTGCGAAATTCCAATATCAGAGGGACAATATAGAGCTGATAGAAATAGAGAACGAAGGTAAGTAGACAAAGTCTATAAAGAAAATATAAAATTTTCTTATATTTTACAGAAGAAGAATAATAAAATATTGTCGGTTCGAGTCACATAACTTTGAGAGATTGATAGAGAGGCTTGGCTTTGTCTGGGAGGAACGATTAATGAACGGATTGCTTTGAGAGCGTATGTTGTCACAATTAATCACTCTTAGATCCATTTTTTACTTTCATTTGCACTTTTCATCCATTAAAATTTTTTTTTCAATGACATTTTATTATTCTTGTTTATAAAATCAATTTTTTAGCTTGCATAAATTATCAAGTGTTATAATTTCATGATAAAATACAAGATTTTATACTAAATTTTAATATCTAATTTCCGACAATAATTATTATTGATAACTTGACACTTTCCCAATAATCAAAATAAAAAATTGCTTCATTTCCACTTGTCTTAAAGTAATTTATTTTTAATAGAGAAACTTTTCAAAAAATGATATTCAATTCCGGGGATCTTTTTTAAATAATTCACCAATTTATAAGAATTTTCTTTCACCGTTTTTTTTTTTTATGACTACTCAGTAACGGTCGACTATAAAATTTTTTGCATTCCAAGCCTTTAAACTAAAATCTCGAGGTTTAAAACCTTTATCTGCATTCTTCTACAACTATGGCCGTTGAAATACCGCCTGTTGAAAATTACCTACAAATTTCATAAATTTATATGGCATAGTGTTCATAAGTATGGAATATAAATCAAAAATACTTTTATAACTATTCTAAAAGTGTTCATTCTAACCCAGATATTTTGTTACTATTATTATTCCTCAATAAACTCGAGATTAAAAAAAATTATTTTTATAACTACATAATTTTAACATTTCTACCAGACAATCTTAAATCTCTACATTTTGCTGAAGAAATAATGATGAAAAAAAAATTTATAAACTGGATCGTATGTAGCCGATAGATGTCAAATATTTTTATCTCTAGTGTAGACAGTATTATATTTTTACACTTATTATTAGCATGTAAATCGTATTTTTTTTTTTTCTCTGGATGAAATGCGACTGATACTAAGCAATACCTCATTATAAAAAATTATATTAACCAGAATTTATGCACAGATGATATAATCATTTCTATAAGTGTATATCTATACAAAAAAAATTTTTATTTGTTAAAAATAAAAATTTTTAAACTTTGATCGTTTTTATTTTAATAAAAAAAATTTTTCTTGATTTAAGTAAATTTTAATTGATTCAAGTTAACTTTTTTTTTTTTAATTTCAAGTGTATGTATTTTATAATCCTGATAAATATATAAGGTAAATGTTTACAAGTGGGGTCAATCATTTTAATTTCCATTTTTTTAACGAAATTTTTATTTTATTTTATTAATATATTTTTTTTGAAAAATACATATTAACATTTAAAAAAAAAAAAATTGATTGTCACAATTTAACAAATTTTAGAAATTTTTTAGAAAATTGTGAAATTCTCTTTTTTTTTTTTTTTTTTTTTTTTTTTTATTCTTCAAAAAAAATATATATCAAAAAAAGATAAAATGGAAATTTTATCCAAAAACATGAGAGCCAAAATTTTTTCCAACACTTGACGGCAAAAAAAGCTATCGAAATCTCTTTATTTTTTATTTTCACATCGATTTGTTATCATAAACCCGCCGTAAAAACAAATATAGAAAAAAATTTGAAAATGTTAATTTTTTATCTAGTTATGACCCAAAATGGGTTTGACCCCACTTGTAAATAATTACCATAAATAAAAATAAAATAAATATTCTGAATAGGCGCTTTCCGGTTTTCTTTTTTACACATTAAAGACACGATTCAAGAAGATAATACAAAAAAGTAGATCTATAGCCGACATTAATTACGATTAATAATTCGATAACGTCTATAAACTTTGGATGAATAAATTTCATTGAGATTATTTCCAATATCGAGCACAAAATAGTGTAGATTCATGCACAGCCGGACATTCTAGACTCGTGCACTTAATCATGTCCCGTATAGATAATAGCTTCAATGAAGGTTATTCATCGTTAATCTATTCAAATTGTCGAGCCATACATCACAGATAACATTGAACCTACATAAAATTTAACTATTTTAAAATCTCAATTTTTTCTTTCAGCTCAGCAGTTTGCAGAGTACATTATACCTACCCATTGGTTGGCGGGAATCCCGTAATGTGTGCATATATAAGCGGCGAAAGTCCTACTGCGATAGCGTAGATCCAGAACACGGCGATGTACTTCTCAACGCTGCTATGAGTGATGATATTTTTGTAACGAAGTGGTTGAGCAAGTGATGTCAGCCGATCGACAGCTATTGCCACGGTGACAAGTACACTGACACTGCACAGAGCGATTACGATGCAGTACGGAAGGATGCAAATACTCGAAACTCCTGTTTCGGGTGGTTCTAATAGTTCCATGTATACACCGAAGGGAATGAAGACCCCAACCTGTTGAATGTATTCAATTATATTATATTAAATAATGTTGGCTTGAAAATCGAAAATTATACGCTCCATACGCTTATTCATGGGCAAAAAAATGGAAATTTTTGCCATTTTTTCTTGGAGAAAAATTCTTATATGTTTATATGGTCATTTTTTTTATGTAAAGTGTATTTTTTTCATGATAAAATGGGAAATATATTTTAGCAAAAATTCCTATGATACATAAAAAAATTTACATGTAACTAAAATCATAAATTACCATGTCAATATAGAAATAAATAATGAACCAACTGTTTGGCCTCAAAACCTCGCGTAGGGGATGCGAAAACATTAAATTGGTATCTAATAATCATTAGAAATAAATTTTTAGTGCCAACATTAAATATTTTGCGTAAATTCTACTATTTCAGATGATAACTATAAATTTGTAAAAGTCAAAATGATCCTACCCCAATAAATCGGTATCAATCATTGATAAAACAACTTCTGTACTCTAACATTGATTATAGGGGTATAATGTAAGATTGATGACTATAATGAAGTTAATTTATCGAAATTCTTGATAACAATCGTAAAAAATGGACCTTGATTTGTTATAGTCTTACACGGAAAAAAGAAAACTCGAAAAATTACGATTTATAATGTAACGTGGCGCTCCGTGATGAAAACTGAAAAAATTATAGTTTCATATTATAATTTTTACAGATTTTATAAGAGTTACATTGTAAAATGTAATATTTACATTAAAAGCTCTGAAAATTAACATTCAAAGTTTGAATTTAGAAAAATGTTATTTTGAACTGTAATTTTTCTAGTTTTGAATACGACGGAACACTTATTACTATTTATAATATAATTTATCGAGTTTTCTTTTTTTCGTGAAGGAGTTGTTTGTTTGCTTATAATGATGGAAATAAGTAGTAATATTTTTTTGTCGAATAATTAACGTATTAAATTATTAGTTTTAATAAATTCTTAATTCAAAAAATTCTTGTGTGGAAATAATAAATTTTTTTTCAGGGATTTTCCCTTTGCAAAAAAAAGTAAAAATTGCTATTTTCTTTCATTGTATTCTATTAAAAAATAAAAAATATGTGAAATTGTAGGAGAAACACTTTTTACCATATTTTTTGTATAAATAAAAATTTAACGCCTAGGTTGAATAATAAAAAAAATTTTACGGCGAAATAGCTACGCTGTAAGATATGCAATTCTCCTTCTGCATTCCTAAAAACACACCGTTAAATTTATCTCGATCTTTAATAATAAATTACTTATTCCCCGGGGTTGTATCTCGTCGTACCGTTAGGGAAGATCGATTTCCCGAGGGAGAAACTAAGGGAAGATACTCACCCCGAAGTCACTGACCGCAAGAGAAGCCAGAAGGCAGTTCGAGGCGGTCCTGAGTCTCTTGTATCTGTAGAAGGCTGCTAGGATCATGGTGTTGCTTGTGATGGTCACCGCAGCGAGGACGAAAACTATCGAGAAGGCAATCACAACAGATAGGGAGCTTGAGTCATCCCTTGCGTCAATCTTGGTAACTGTTGGCAAAAGGGTGCTTGTTATTTGGCCCGCGGCCGTGCTCGAGATCGAGCCTGACGTCGGCCCAGACATGGTCTACAATCTGGAGAGAGTGCGGGAACACTCTCTTTTATCCTCACTATCCACCAAATATATATATCTATATATCTATATGTGTATATGATCGTGAGCGGCGTAGGTGTGTGTGTTTATTATCTGTCGACAGAGGATGGTCAAGTCTCGTCCGGAAGTAGCCAAGGCATCGTCACTCAGCCACTAACGAGCTTCGATGTGTGTCAACTGGCAACGTCTTCTAGTACACCACCTGGTTGCAGCTATTACTGCTATTACTGATACTTGTGCTCGACGATCTGGTATCACGTTGTTTGCTCTGGTTGTATTACGTCGTACAAGAGGAGATCCACTCACTGGACTCCATTTTACACTGACCTGAAACAAATAACCAAAAGAAAATAAAGGTAATTACTCTTTCAGGACTTTTCATTTTATTTTCACGGTCAATATCTTTAATGAGTATTTTTTAAGTGCTTTTCTCGGATTTTATTTTTTTTTTCCTCTCCGCAGTAAAAAGCACTTTTAAAATACTTTACCACCCGTTAAATTTTATTCCGACGGATTTACTCCGGATGAACATTAAATTTACTTTTATTGTGTTCAACCTCTGTTAGTTTACCTGTAAATTATCCTGCATTCCTAGAACTCGATAAAAACATCCAATAAGAGAGAAAGTTCTTAGATAATTATAAGTTTTGCGTCAAAGGTATTTTAAACTGGAAAATTTAATGTTAATTAAATAAACTTATAAACAACAGTAGAATAAAAGATAAAAAAAATTTTTTAAATATATTTTTGATAATTTTTTTAGTAACTTTTGTTGTGAGAATTTTTTTTTTTTTTTTCAAGTTATACGTTGGATAAGGTTATCTTTCTATAGTTTTAGTAAATGAACTAAATGAAAGTGGACGAGGGTTAATAAGTAAAAAGCTTTATAAGAGAGTTAATTCAATAATGACGCAGTAAAAGGGATTATTGTATTATCCATTAATTACAGTGGAAGGTTTTCAGGTGTCTTTGAATGAACGGTACACAGTAATGGTTTTTAAAAATTCATGAGATAGTTTCGCTTGAGAGTAAGAGGATAAGTGACATGAAGAAATATTTATGAGCCAGAGAAGAACTTGCAAGCTTGTATTGATGCATTTAAAAAAAAAAACAAAAAACTTGAAACAAGTAAAATATTTTTTTTTTAGTTTTATTTGTTGCTTTAGGAGCAACCTACTGGCTTAAACTCGGTAATCCTCATTGTAGATTGTGAAATCTAGGATTTTCTGACGCTGAAGTAAAGCGCGTTATTCGTGACTACTCGGTGGATATGCATTAACCGTCGATGCAATAGTAATGAATGTAGTTTTCCCAGCAGACGATGAATAATAAATTAACCAAAGGAGTAATAATTAAATTATTGATTAAATTATAATTTTCATTGCCGTGTAACTTTTAAAATAACAGTGACGTAGACGGCAAGCATGAATTTTTTATGTCCTGGGTGTATTTCCAGCGCAGTGCGCTGAGTGGGTTGGAAAAATATTTAAAAATAAAAATGCTTGCATGTTTGGGAATCGAAAGTCCGAGAAGCTTATATATATTGATATACAAGTATGTATATAACGTATAACACGGTGTTGTAGTGGTACTTGTTGCCGAGTACGAGCGAATGTGCAATAGATGGGTTGATGCCAAGCTACCGAGCTATATATATGTACAACGTTTCCATCACCTGAGGGACATGAATATTCAAATTACCATCCAACTCATGCATCCACGATTAATTTATCCTTATCATATAAATAACACTTGCTAACAAATTGGAAATTTGTTTTTCCGGGATGCAAATTAAAAGTTACTCTTTTTTCAACCAATACAACGCCGTATTGTTTACGTTTCAAGATTACATTCAATTAAGGCGCTGCTTAAAGGCTTTTCCTCTTTTTAACAAAGTTATTTATGCGAACATTTTGAAATATTGTTGCCGTACTACAATATTGTGAACATAATTCAAAAAGATAAATTACTTAAAGTAGTTTTAAAGCGAAAATGAAATTTTGAGATACAAATTTGTCTAAAAAAAGTGAAAACTTTTGACTTTCAATATTTTAAAAACTTTGTGTGACTTTTTTGATTTGATTAATTTATTCAAATATTTGAGCAATTTTGAAAATTTTCTAGCTGAAGAAAAAATTATTCAAATGCAAAATTTTATTTTTATTATTTATCAATTTAATTGAATTTTTCACAGACCCATTTTTTATTTAAATAAAATATTTATCATTCTCTCAACTTTTAGTTAACAAATGAATTTATTTTTATTTACACATTTTGTTTATTTTTACCGGTATCAAATTGAACAAAATCTACTTTCTCTCGGTAACATTTGATAAATTCATCTATACTATTTTTAAAAAAAATTTATTGTATACATAAAAGTATATTTGAGTTCAATATTGACCGTATGAAATAAAATTTGTGTAAAAAATTTTATAAATAAATTTCCAAACAGGTTATTATTACTCTTACGACCCAAAAATATTTCAAATTTAAAAATAAAAAGTTTAATAAAAACACTTTAAAAATAAAGCTTGCAGGCGGTAAGAAATTAAATGAGAAGCGACGTCACCTGGCACTGGTAATTTAGCCAGGACTTGCTGTTGATGCATGCTTCCTCAATGAGAAATCACATCACGCATCTGGTGTCAACATCCGGTATACATACTAACGGTACATATATTTTTAATTTGATCCCCAGTGTATGTACATACGCCGTGGTTGGGTAAAACAAGAAGACTACACCAAGCTGGAAGTGAGAATAAAGTAAGAGTACGTGACCTGCCTGATAATCTAAGAACTCTCCTTACTTCTCCGTTTGAATTAGATATAATATATAAATGGACTAGAGCTCTAACTCCACTAACTCTAATGTAGACGCATTTCTTCCCTCTCTAGCATTTGGCAACAGTGACAGTAATAGTAATTGTAATTGTAGTAGTAGTAGTAGTAGTAGAGTCGGTGTTTCTGTCGGTGTGGGGTTCAATCACACCAAAACTCCCCCGGGAAGGTAACGGCTTAACAAGGCAATCACAGAGTCGCTAAAAAGTAGTTATAGAGTACCGCAGAGCATACAGAAAGTTTTCCAGACGCCAAGGAATAATTCTTCACCTTGATTTATATTATCCAGCAGTATAAGGTGGCTGTCGTGAATCGCGAAGCGATTTCAGGAAAGGGAACAATGTAATAAACTCTTAATTTAGTTTTATACTTGGAACCGTGGAGTTTAATTCAACACACGTGCGATTATATTCGCTCCTGCTCAGAAGTTGCGAAAAAGAAAGAGAAGTAAAGGGTTGGAATAGCAAACGCCGGTCGGTAAACCGAACTTCTGGTGAGGAGAGGGTGACCGTGACCCTCACTATGAATGCTATAGTTTTATTCAACTGTGTTAGCTGTTGTGTGTTATATGTATGCGTTTGCATGAATACACTTGCCAGCCTGCAGTTAATGTCTACATAGCAATGTTATACATTCAGCTGAATCCCAAGTAGAGGTGCAATACTCGGAAAATCACGCATACATAGTTGTTGTATAGATTGCATGTACTTATAAATACACGCGTTGGAGAATGCTAAATCCGAGCCCCGGAGAAAGGGGTCGAATGGGCAGAGTGCCAAGTGCCTGGTAAATTTCTCTCTCAGCTTCCAGAGTAGACAGTTGATGGGATATTGCTGCTTGCAATAACCAAATTAAAATATTCTTCTGACTCGAGTTTTGGCACGCGGCTAAAGGATGACATCAATTTTATATTTGCTTTATTATTTATTCCTTAAACAATAAATCATAAACTCGGAGACATTTATCACGTGAAATAACAAATATGATATTTGTGAAGAGAGCATGATATTAATAATTGCTTTGCTTGGAATCTTGTGAGTCATTTTTAATTGTAGTTTTTTATTAAAAAATCGATCTGATGTTTTTACTGTTGCTACTTTTTCGCGAGACTGATTAGATGTTTTTAAATCACCATGGAAATTTTTTTTATGGATAGATTATGCTACGGAGAAAAAAAAATTTTTAACAAGAGAATATTTAGAAAAATAAAAATTCGCTTAGCTGAAATAAAATTATATTGAGCCAAGAAAATTTCTTCTTACTCCAAAATAACTCGAAAAAATTTCATAGTTCAAATATACCTTTTTTTTTTTGTGTATAGTAATTTTTGCTGTAGCAAATATTGTCGGTTCCATGATCCTTGATTCTCCGACAAAATATCATTACAAGTTTGTTACCGTGTTGTGCCCTTTTATCATGAATTTTGTATGATATTTAGTCTCAGGGATATTTTGTCCGGAGATATTTTTTTTTGGGTTATTTTATAGGAGGATCAAGACGCCTGATACCAATATTATGGTGGTAACTGTCGCTAAAAAATTGATGACATAATTTTAATGGGAATTTAAGTAATTTCTTCAAAGTTCATTGAAGAAATTATCATTTAAAAAATTATTCTTTCAGATATTATGGTTGTTATTATTAGGCATAATATTTTACCTTTTCTTATTATAATTGTAAATTATTTCACTAATATTTGATATTTTATAAAATTACTATTATTTTAAATTATTTTATTGAGAAAATTATTTAAATTTCAGTGATTGATTTAAATTATTAATAATATTTACATTTAAACTTTTTTTTTATAAAATTGCCACAGGCTTTTAATAAATAAATAAATATAACTTTAAAATTGAAATAATTTTATTGAGTGAGTTATTTTAATTTCAATGATTGATTTATAACATTAACTTTTACAGGAGTACACAGCTCACGCATAAATTTATAGTAAGTAGTAAATTTAATGTTGTAGTAAAAATATAATCTACTTAATATAATGCAATGCCGGTGCAGTTTTATTCAAGAGTGAATGCGGAAGAACTTCAGTAAGTGTGTGGGTGACTTTGAGTTTAGTTCGGTTCAATTGCAGCTAAAATCGATCGGTAGCATCCTCTGCTCACGACACACGGTCCCATGAACAACGACCGTGACCTTGGTCGCGAATGCAACCGCTCAAGGTCGGCGCCACGACGCTCAGAGCTTTTCTCTTGCTTATTACTAAAGTTAGTATCTCTCTCTTCGTTCCTCGATCCTTATGTACAATGGGGCGTCACCGCGTCTCCACGTGCCTCCGTATCGTACTTTTTTCGTTTGTGCCAAACTCCTTTTCATTGCCAATCTTTGTGTATCCTTCATTTTGTTTTTACGACTCCTCTGCAGACATCAATCTTTATCAATTTTGTATGTACCTTTTAAATTTTTATCGTTAAATTACTTTTAGCTTTTTTATGCTCTGTTAATACCGGCCAAAACATTATACTTTTATTGCTTCTACTTGTCTCTATAAGTGAATAAATTATTTTTGCTAAAAGACTCACTTCAACCCCGCACAAGATCGATGCATTAATTTACTCATATAAAACAACTAAATATTATTCATATAATAAATAAAAAAAAAAAAAACATAAGATGAATTTTGACGTTTGTATGAATTAAATAAATAATAATTATAATTAGTGTATTGAAATTTAGGGTTCGTGATTTTTAATAATTCAATGTTTAAATTTCTTCAAAGTTCCCCTAAAACATGCGATGCTTAAATTCTGTCTTCATAGATGACTATAAAAAATGTAATTTACTTCAATGAAATTTGAATTATGAACTTGAGTAATTTAAAATTTTAATTTATGCCAGATGAAAGCTTTTAATAACTAACTTGCAATGTTAAAATTAAAGTTTCATCAAAAGGTATAGGACAAAAATGTTATCAATTCAACTAAGTGATTTAATAATTAAATCCCGAATGGAATTTAACTAAAACTTGATTAAAATCTTGAAATAGTTATTTTTGCTACTTATAAAAAAATTAACATTATTAAATAGAATAAATCTTGACCTATAAGAGAATTATTCTGAAGAGTTCGATCACCTTGAATTGAACCCTCGATGATTATCGAGCATAATATTTGCTCGTGACAATAAAATTTTAGGAGTATTTTTTTTTTTTAGAGTTAGAAATTGATCTTAGCTTAAGAAAATTTAATTTAATCTAATTTTACTTTATCTTGATAAAAGATACTTTAACTCTTAAAAAGATGTCCTTGATTAAAGATTTTTTCTCTCGAATCAAGTTAATTTTTTATCAGTGTAAAAATAACTATTTAAAAAGCAGCAATTGAAATAATTTTGCGATATCTTCAAGGTGAAACAATAAAATTGAAACTTTTAATTTAAATAATGGATAAAAAATTCCAAATTAAAATCATGAAACGGAACATTCTTCTGGTTATCTTTAAAAAACACAGCTATACCGAATCAGCGGTAAGAGAGCTAGCTCGTACAGACATTAGAGGGTCTGCTGAGATAAGGAAGCCAACTAAAACGTTAGCAATCACACTACTGAGAGTAGAGTGTACAGTTAATGTCGTTTCGTGGTTATGGCGAGATGAGGGTGAATGAAGGGATGAGAAAAAGGATAATACGTGACGAAGGAAGAAATAGGAAAGCTAGGAGTAGAGAAAGGAAGCTGGAATAGCAGACGGAGAATAAAAGCAGAAAGATGGACGGAAAGAGAAATGTACATTAGCAGGGAAACTGCTTGCTATACCAGTTTGATAGGAACAAATGAAACAAGAGACTACTTTACTCCCGTATATGATGGCATTGACGTCGACTAGGGCTGACGACCTCATCTTATCTCCGTTATTCAACTTGATTCTACTCTTCTAGATGTCTTTGTACCACAATGAACCTTAATCGCAGAACCTCACGGCAATATGTAAATCACTAAAATCGATATGCAAATGTCTAATGGCCCGAGCCAGCCCGAACTCCATTTTCTGCGATGTCTATACCCTCTACTACTCTACTGTTCTTATTCACCAGAGCTTTTATTTTATCCCGAATTAAATGATATTACTGTCACTTTTTTTTTTTTCCACGAGGCTCTTTAGGATTCGAGGAAGTACTTGAGAAAATAAAGAAAATCTACCTTGTAACGGCTTCTTTTATCGCTATAACGGTATTTTTTGTGTATTCACCGAGAACACCTCTTAGCGATGACAAAACTACCTTCGAATAAACCCTCATCAAGATAAATTGCTTGGGCTTTCGACCTGACAAAACTCAAACAAATACTACAACTGATTATTGCTCACTTTATGTCACTTGACTTGATCACAAGAAAATACAGTTTATGACTCTTGAGGCTCAAGAATTTTTTAAACAAATTTTCTATTAAACAAATTAGTTTTTTTTTTTTTTTAATTATTTTAAACATTTTTTTTCTCCATGAAAAATATCAAAATTAAAAGTATTTAAAATTTTTACAATTGTTTTATTTACCTCGTTAAAAATATATTTTTTTTTATTTACTCATTTATTTTTTATATAAATTATTTTCATGGGTATGATTTCTTCTAGCGTTTACCTTAAGCGTGTCAATTAAAAAAAAATAAGGTTGAAGTAGTTATAATTTAATAAGCAAAAGGAGAAATAAGCATCAACGTAATATTATTATGAAGACGAGAAATTTCCTTAGAGTACATTGTAGAAGCTCTTGTCCAAGACTCTCCAACTAAAACTAGTTGTCAGGTCATCTAGTACACGGAAACTTGGTGGTTCACTTCGACAATACTTATACTTATGAGTACTTCTGTATAATGTATAAGATATAGTTATGCATATGTAGTAGGAAGATATTTTCAGAAGAAATTTAACTCTGAGTTTGCAAGTTTGCCCGAACAAACTTGTGAATTTTTATAATAAACAGCCTGATTATAAATTCGCTATTCTTAGCATCGTTACAGTTTTATAATTCCTGCTCGCCATTTTTACGAAATTATAATTGCTGACAAGTCTTTTTTTTTTTTCAATAAAAAAATTGTACCTAAGGGAATTTGCTGTGTAAAATCAGCAGTTATAAATAAATTATTCGTATATAAGTCTTGGTATAAATTTAATGAAAAAAAAAACTTAAATTTGAAATGTTTTTTAACTTCTTTACAACTGAAATATCTAAAAAAAAATATTTATAAAATTGTTTGTGACACTTTAAAAATAAATGTGTCACTAAATCATAAATTTTTTGTCAACGTATCAATTGTTACGCGGACATTCTGACATGTAACTGATCACCGGACATGACATAGAAAAGATAAATATTTAACTTCAATATTCTGGGGCGTTATATTAAAGTTTGGCAACGTTACTTTCTTCGGAATTCCTGTCGGGTATTTCAACAGTCGTAAAGCCGTCATCGAACCCAATAGAGAGGGGAAGTCAAACGCCTGAAGGTAAAATGAGGTTGTTAAACTTAAATTTCGCGGCTTCTGACAATAAATAATCGAGAAAATAAAACAATAAAAAAGAGGAAATAGAGTGAAGACTCGGACTGCGCTTTTTAGGGCACGTACGTTAAAAATAATTTCCTTCCGGATGATAAAGCAATAAAGAAGCTATTTTTATTTACCGTATGACCTTTAAACTTGATCCCGATTGTTGCAGACGTACATCCATTACGACCTTGATCTCTAATGTTCTGTGCATAGACTGAACATGAAGTAAATTTGCATCAAAAATGATATAACACAGGGGGTAATGTATTACAGGACAACACATCACTGCGTCATCATTTTCACGTCATGCGTTATCTCCTTCTATATCATTTACCAAGTCAACCATTTACGACTTTTACGTTTTCAAACCCATTTTTTACGATCGTGCTTAACTTTATCTCTCTATAACTCCTATCTATATATATATTAAAGTTAATTCTCCTCTTTCTCAGTCTCTCTATGAAAGTCTAATGCATATAAATAAATTCCGGATATATAAATAAAACAAAAGATTTCTTTATCAACAATCGAAACCCGGAATTCATTTAAACTTTACTTTGAACCGTACTAGGCTTTTACCCAAAGGAAAATAAAATAGCAATTCCCATCTTAGGAAGAATATACTTTTTTTTTATCTCACACATTATTATAATAGGATGAGATATATATATGTATATATAGAATCAATTCTCTATAATATAGTATTTCTTCTCATCACAGAATTATTAAACGTACCGATTAAAATGAAAACAGGATGTCAGGCTAAACACAGAAAAAAGAAAACTCGAAAAATTGCATTATAAATAGTAATAAATGTCCCGTCGTGTTCAAAACTAAAAAAATTACGATTCGAAATAACATTTTTCTCAATTAAAACTTTGAATGTTTATTTTCAGAGCTTTCAATGTAATCTTCACATTTTAAAATGTAATTTTTACAAAATCTGAAACTGTAATTTTTTCAATTTTTATCACAGAGCTTTTCAGTACGGAAATTTTTCTAATTTTCTATTTTCCGTATACTAGGGTAGCAGATATTATTTACAATAAATCGATGATAATTCTACAAAGAGAAAAAAATTTACTTGAATCCAGAAAATAATTTCGAAGAATTTTATCGTCTTGATTTGAGTAGAATAATTCTTAAGCTAATAATTTTTCTTAGCCTAAATAAATTTTACTTGATTTAAAAATTTTTCGACTTGATTTAAGACCATCAAACTCTTCAAAATTATTTTCTTGATTCAACAATTTTTATCTTAATTCAAGTTAATTTTTTTTTCAATATATTTTTCGTTTAGCCTGATAAAAAAATTTTTATCTCAATTTTTCTGCCAACAAATTCAAAAAGTAAAAAATAAACAGTAACTGTGATTGAAAGGTAGAAAAGTCAGTTCGCGCCATTTCATACATTCTATCGAAATACTCTCTCCAGATAATTTGCTCATGCTGCTGACAAGTCATACATGTCATCGAGCATGTCGTTCGAAGTTCTCTTTTCTCCTTTCATACCAGTAAAAAAATCTCTGACACGACTTTTCTATTCATTTTTTTTTATTTCACTCGAGATCCTTTGAACTTGATGGTTGTTTTCTTGTCGGCTCGTTACCGCTGATTGGCTGATAAGCAGCAGCAAAAAATTCGGCGCAACGGGCTAAGGATAGATTTTTTGCTTCATAATTCATTCCAGGCGGATATTTTTTTTTTTTGACTAAAAAAAAAAAATTGTAATTTAAAAATTGTTTGGACTTAAGACTGAAGGATCTTTGATCTTGGATATTAAAATTAATTCAAGTGTTTACGGGAGTTCGTAAAGCAAACTCACGTTGAAGTAATGAGTTCACGTTTATTAATTCTTAGTTTGATCGTCTCCGCAATGAGCGAAAATTTATTAAATCTTGACGTTACTTTTCAAGTAGTTATATCCGTCGAGCGTACACCAAATATATTATACAGTACTAGTCAGTATTATGCACATATATATTAATTTAAGTTTGAAAGGAACCTCAGCTTGCGGCTTGTATATTCATCGGCGCTACATCGTAGTAGTGAAATTTTAATCCCGCTTTTATTCGCATCGCTGACCTTACACAATTTCGAGTTGATATAGTAAGCCTCACTCTAAATGCGAGTGCAGAGGCTTCATCTTCGCATATTTAACTATTTTTCCAGCTGATGCGCAATAACACGAAACGCCGGTCATATAGTTGTGTCTACTCATGTATGTTGTTCCGCCCCAAAGGTAATAATGTGTACACATGTTCTCATGTATAAGAGTATGACCTAAATAGCAGAAAAACTTTTAAAGAATCTACACCTCACTAATAAAATTCCCACTACATCACTAGTGGATATTAATAAAATCAATGGCCGAGCATAAGTTATCAGCTTCGATTCTTTCTTTATTCGCCCAGACTATTTAAATATTTATATCCGTTTATTTTTATTCAATTGAAAGTTATTTACATTTGGGAGATTCAATTTCATTTTTATTTCCTCTTGCAGTCTTTTTGTACCGATTCAGGCAATTAATTGCCTGGAGAAAAAAAGGCAATCAGTATGAAAATGAGATGTTATTATTTCGTTAATGAATAGTTAATCTCCTGTTTTAATTGAAATATTATTATACTATATAATTATTTTTATACAATGAAGTTGGTTTTAAGTGTGAATGAATAATGAATGAAAAGTTTTGAATTAAGAGGGACTATTTACATTCTGTTGAGTTAGGTGTGAATGAAACATATTTATAATGTAATATTTTTGCTAGGAATAATTCAATGCTTTTTATGAAGTGGCGTTTTAAAATTTTATTAAAATTTTACAGAAGGAAAAAATTCTTGGCTCTAGAATAAATTTTCTTGAGGAAATATTTATAAAGAAAAAATTTTAATTTAATGAAATTAAATTTTCTTATTTCAAGAAAATTTCTTCTTGCTCCAAAATAATTTTTTTGATTCAAATAAATTTTTTTTTTTTTTAATAAAAATGTTAGAAACTCAATAAGTATAAATTTAACTTGCTCAATATATTATTAAAATAATATTAATTCAGAATATGTATAAAAAATTTTTTTAATATGCTCTTTTTCGAATTAAAAGACTAAATTTATTGAACATCAGGGATTGTTGACATCAGTATTTAAATGTAATCTTTAAATTATGTTAAATTCAAAAATATGTGGGTGTATTTCAACTGCACTTGTTTTATAGTAGATTATGTTGACATGCAATAAAACTTGTTGAATAATCTGATAAATTATAGAAACAAAGTAGTTTATCCATGATAGTTTGATAGATGTTTCGAATAATTTTATGAAATTGAAAATAACATTATGTATCATATTATAATATAAGGTATAAATTATCATAAACTACGCAGACAAAAATATTTTTCGTGAAGATATGTTTGATTGATTTATAAGGGATTTATCTTATGCATCAAGTTTCTTAATAATATAGAAAAAAAAATGGAGAAAAGTTATTATTTTATTGAAGATTTATCGAAAGTGGGATCAAAGTTATGATTAACTGAAAGTTTAAAAACGATGTATTTATTTATGTAATGAGCGTAAAACGATAGTAACTTTTTTTGTGTATTTACTGCATATTTTCATTATTATTATTTTTACTCAAGTACCAGCTATGTATTCATACTATTTTTAACTACTTTTCTCTCTAAAACGCCTCCAGATAAATAACCTGATCCAATTACTTTTATTAATAAAATAGTCCGATGTCATTTTAGCATCTCACGTTTTCATTATTAACAATATCAGATTGTCAATAAAGTGATTGATTATCGATAAAAAAAAAACGGTAAAGTATTACCCAGAATTGGGTAATTGTTGAAAAAATATTCCAAAATAATTTGAAAGATAGACGTGGGATTATGAGTAGTACAAAAAAAATGATCGAAAGCAATAAGCTTTTAGTCCAATACAAGAGTAAAAAGTCTCGAGAAAAAAAAGGTTAGATATTTACGAGCCGAAATAATAATCTCGGGTTTAAACCGTGGCCTTATCATAATAAAAAATCGATATTACCATCAGAACTAACAATTTGATGACCCATTTTTTGTCCTATATAGAAACAGATAGAAATGGAACAAACCATGGCATGTCATCTGATTGCCCAAGAGCAACATGATACTATTAAGTCCTTTTGTATTTTCTTCTCTACGAAGAAGTATCTATTATACAAAACGATATAATTTATATACCAGTTAATGAAAAACATCTTTCTATAACTACATACTTGTTATTCTTTAATTACCCTACATTCAACTCTGTACGGCAAACTTAATTATGATAACCTTTATCAACACTCACATGTACATTTGTTAATTTAATTTTTTTACGCCTTTCATCTTTTGTCTCTGTTCATCATAAATAAATAAATAAATAAACAAACAAATAATGAATAATTAAAAAATCCCGCATTGATATATGTTCAAAAGGACTGGGCTTTTCTAAGCAAAGGTGTGCGTAGTATTTCAGGAAATGTATACACGGTCCTTTGACTTTCAAGGTTTGTCCAATTAGCAAACTGCCTAAGGTAGAACAACTATAAGCTAAGCAACTGTAGAGACAGCAGAAAGTGACTAAGAGATAAAACGAGACAAGGAAGCTCTATAATAGTAGAACGTACGCCGGCGTATGCTTTTTTTTTATTTATATATTTTTTTTTACCCTTCCCCTTTATTTATTTATTTTATTATTATTATAATGTTTTTTTTTTTTATATTAGATATTGTTGTCCATAAAATATAAAAAGAAATCACACTCAAGACTGAACTATTATCTCTGTTAATGCGACCTTACAATATTAAATTTTCTCTCCACGTATAATAGATATACAAACGTGATCCTTTTATCAAATATAATAAAAATAATAAAAAGATAGTTAGCTAGTTGGAAAACAATAGTCGTATGATCGATTTTTTCTAGCGTTCCCCGGTTACTCGTCGAGTCGTGTAATCAGATGTAACACGAGAATTTCTAATATCCTGGTTAATTAATGTGTCGCAGGTACGGAAAAATATCAAGGTGATTGGTAATTTTTTTTATTTTAATAATTATTGTTTATATTCTGGCTGCAAAGTTGAAGGCTACTGGAGAATCTATAAATAATAGCTCAATAGAGAATATTGAGACTCCAGACAAAAATTATAATTCTATTTAGCTTATAACATATACCGTTTACATTCTATGCAATATATCATGATTCATAATTCATAATTCAATGTTGGTCCTTGAGCTTGAAGCTCAACTCACTTTACATTGTCTGTGTCAGGACGGAAATTGATGGATCATATTATTAATAAATATGTGTTTAATATTTTTGGAGAATCCGTTATCCTCTCTAAAAGGGGCGACTCATCAAATAAAATAAAATTAGCTAGTTGTTCATAGAAGTTTAAATGTGTCAAGGCCATTATTGTAAATTATCAGTATAGCAGAGATATTATCGAGAGGGGAATAATATAAGCTGTGCTGCATTCGACGGCCGCTGGGATGGATTATATTGAAATATAAATAGGTATTGAAAGCCGAATTTGCCGAAGGTAACTTTAATTATTTACAACTCAAAGTTTTGATAAATTTTCACGTAAGAGGAATTTCAAAGTTACTCGCGGGCTGAAAGTAGAAGATTGAACGGCTTTTGAGGAAATACCTTCGTCAAAGTTTAACGTTTAGGTTACCAAGAAGTCTAAGTAGCGAGTGCTCGTCAACTTTTGCGACCGACATGAGGTTTATTCATTAAATGATACTCACGTAGAGAAGAAAATCCGCAGTATTATCGAACCGTAAATATAATAAGATAATAATAATCATAAATAGATCCAGAAACATTGACTTTGTTATGAATTCAATGGACGTTTGAAAGACACTTATGTAATTTTGAAAAATCTTTATTTTATAAGTATTATAATGAACTATTTCATAATAAAATGGCCAATTATATCAACCTTGTACGTCAGAGACGCTTCATTCACTTACAAATACACTTTTCATGATTACTATTGTATTTTATTATATTTTATTTAATTTATAAAGAATAATAGAGAAGCGAAAATAAAAACATTGAATTATCATTCCGACTTACTCTTCAGAGACCGTCTGAGCTGGTTTTTTTCTATAAATTCCAATTAAATTTCATTGTTATTAATATATTGTCTGCTTGTGGTTGAATTGCGATGTAATTTAGGTAATTAAGTTTAATATATAAGCACAAGGGTCTCGAATTTTTTTGTATTACTTTAATATAAATTGCCTGGTCGTTTCAGCACGTAAACGTACTAAATTAATTTGTGGGGTTTCACTACTGCAAATTACACTAAGCGTTTATACACACATGTATAACTATCCCAAGTGGAAAATTCACGGAGGATTACTGGGTAATTTACCTGCTTCAAGCAACTGTGCATGAAAACTGTGATTCTTAAGCAATGACAATTTATTTATGAAATTTGCGTTAAACCACTAAAACTCTTTAATATACGTTTATTATGATTTTGATTTTAATATTTTTAGAGAAAAAAACGGACTTTAGTTTTTTTTTTTGTGAAAAAGTTTTATTTCATTATAGATGATAAAACTTTGAGAATTTATACATCTTTAAAACTTTAAATTATATAATATAACTCTACTAAATTTTTCAGAAGTTATCTTTAGAGAATAAGTGTTTAAGTTGCGCTTTTGTAGATGTTATAATAATTTATTTTTGTTTGTTAGTTTTAATCGATATCTTTAAAATATTAAATTTTTCATTTTTTATTTAAATTAAAATTAATAATGATAACTCTTTAAATATTCATTTTTTAAATTAATTGTTTGATTTATTCTAATTATTGATTGTTTAAAATATTCATTAATTAAATTTTTGATATTATTATTTGTTTGAAAAATAAATAGTGTAATTGAAGCATTTTTTAATAAATTAAAAACTTCAATAAATTAATTTTTACATTTAAAAGAAAATGGATAGTTAAAAAAATTTATTAGCGTAATATTTAAAAAATTGAAATTTAATCAATGTACTTTTTACATAATTAATAATTAAATTTAATAAAATAATGCATTTTTTGCAACTTTTATTAACTTCATTCAATTAAAAATTTTTATGAAATGTTAATAAGTAATTATTTGCACTTAATAACTTTAAAAACTAATTTCAAACTGATGAATTAATCAATCGTTAAAAAATTTTTTTTATGTCAGTCCTTAAATAATTCTAAAATTCTAAAAAAAGTTTCATAATCCTGCTACTGAGATAAAAAATGTAAAACCCCAAATTCGTAAGCACATAAAATTTCCTGCTAAGAATTTTTTACAGCAAAATTAGGCTTGATTAGGCTTTCTTAACCGATCATTTGCGAAATACCATTTATAATGACTTTACTTAAATTAAGATTGTTTTGCCGCAGTTAATTAGACTCTAAAAACAAACATTATTAACTCTCTACACGGCCAAAACTTCTAATTCAACTTCCCTTTTGGAATATAATCTTCGATCGTGTTCAGAATTCAAGGGTTCATTATATAAATTGTATTACATTATGTGACTTTAATACACAGTAAAAAAAAGCATCAGAGAGATTTTTGGATAAGGGAAAAAGTCAAAGAGACAAAATTCGAAGGGTTGATGATAATGGGGGAAACCCGGCGAATCGTGGGCTGAAACAAATAGCGAATAAATATATATATATACATATACGCCCACCTACTATGAATAAGAATCAGACAATAAAAACTAACTTGTTACACTGTAATATAATTCTTTAATTACCCTACAAATCATGACCGGTGTCATATAATTGTTATATTTTAAAAACAATGGAAAATCAGATAAACGAAACGATTTAGCGAGAGTTTAATTAGAAAACTTTTAAAGAGTTGTTTGAACCACCCGGATGAATATGATTGCTATCTTATCACAAAAATATTCTAGTGTATAAAATAGTTATAATGAACCCGCATACGAATGAACTTGCTCGTCTATTGTCATTCCATAAGCGATTGTTGAACTGTATTATAACATCGATGAATAGTGAGATGAAGATAAACAAAATTTGTTTTATGTCAGGCATTAAATTGATATGCTACCAAAAACAGAATAAGAAGTGGCTTTTACTACGCCTACGTGATATAATCAACTTCGATGACGAAGGGTAAAAATGTCCTTGGTCAGTAAGGCGCCATCCTTGAATGATATTAAAGTTAAATTAATTGTCGATTTCGTTTAAATGCTCGTGTTAAATTACGCGGTTCCTTTACAATTTTCACCTACGCGCTTTTCTTGTCTTTCTCGATCTTTTGTAAACGTTTGCATTATTTGGTTTCACTTTAGAACTACTATGGCTTGCGCGTACTAGATTTTATAAAAAACACATAATATAATGTCTAACAGAATTGAAATAGTACAAAAGTTGAATAAATAATATTTTCATTAATGTTATAAACGACTTTATATCCTCCATAAAACATCAAAGGCGCTCAAAATTAATGTTTCACAAAGATTTTCCGTAATGCACTAATACAGCTAATAGAGTAAATAAATCTCTTTATCATCATAAAATATGGGAAAAAATTCACCGCTTTTCTTTAGCAATGATACTGAGAAATCGAGATTTTATAAAATACGTAAGATATCAAATAGCGCATATTGGATGAGAGGATAAATTTTTTAGTTGGTTTATGCATATGCAGTTTTTATCATAAATGCAAGAAATATATTAGTTATTTACTTGCGATAGAAAATATTTATTTTTCGTTTGTTTCTCCTGAAATCTTACTAGCCGTACTCGACATTTAAAACGAATATAATTGTTTACTTTAACAATAGAGGATTTAAACAAGTCAGAATAAAATGAAACGTTATATTTGTCTGTATAGGTATAAGTAAACTAAACAAACTGATGAAAAATTTCAAAGACACTTATTTTAATATGTATTAAATTCTAACAATATTATTTGAATTCAAATCTTTCATTTCATCTCTTCCCATAGGACATACCGGATATATATTCCAGGAAAGGCAAATGGGATCACTATATCAAAAGCTCCACTTTTTCACGAGTAGAGTCAAATATATTATATGAAATTTAATACAATAAAACCTTTTCAAATTCATGATTTTTTACTTATCATGATTAATAAAAAAAAAATTTTGTTATATTTAAATGAAATAGTTTTAAATTTTAATTTTTGTAAAACTGTAATTTGATTAAAAAAAATTCAATCTTATTTTACAAACAAAACTTAAAAATTTATGAATTATAATATTGAAATTTATTGGAGTATAAGATTAGTGTAAATATTAATGGGTTAGTGGAGAAAACACGGTGATGATAATTTTCACAGGAGTATAACACAGAGGATAATAACTAACAGCTTGTGTGTCTGAACAAATACCGCAGGTCTTTGTCAACAGAATAAAAACTGATTCCATTAGTCCTTTTACATTTGTCGGTACACTGTCTGCTCTTTATTCTCATTTCAACTTCCACAGTTTTAGAGAATGAGGTTGAAAAAAAAAATATTAAAATTAAACTAAATAAAAAAAAATAGTTTAACTAAAAATAGAAACTACAAGGTTATTTAAAGGAATTATTCCATTTGTTTATTTGCTTCGTTGAGCTAATGAATAAAAAAAAAAAATTTTTTTTTCTCTCGCAATATTCAAAAATAAAATCGACTATGACTAGAGCTCAAACGTAGATTAAATAGTATCATTTAAACGTCTCTCTAAAGCTAAATCCAACTAAATTCGTCGAATCGACTGAGAAGATTATGATGCTGAATGTGCAATGAATTTATTAATTTCTACTGATTGCCGATGCTCAGTAGAATGGACCCACGCAAATTATAAATGATTGATGTATTTTATCATTCATGAAATTATTTTTTAATTTTGAATCAATCGAACGAAATAATCCTAAAAATAAAAGTATAATACGGTATTATGATTTTTTTCAATTCTAGCGAAATAATATAATACGATGAGAATTTATTGAAGTGCAAAGTCAAAAATTTAAGAATCACAGCCGATAAGTAAACGCTATTCCTATCGGCAGTCAAGAGAACAAAATTACGATCTATAGATACATAAAGTACATATATATATATATACGGGGAGATAATTCGCTGACAGCTGTATCAAAATTCTCGTGGGATTTGATCGGAAATAAGGTATTTCACACCTTTATATTCTCAATCTTCTGTTTTATTTTTTTATATTTTTTTTTATTTAACTTAACTTTATTTTATTTTTTATTATTACTTGGCTGCAATGCAGTGAAAAGTGGTGAAAGAACCCATACCGATAAAATAAGTAAAAGCGGAAGAAAAAGAAGTAATGGAGAAAAGAAAAGTGGCAACAAATAGTGTCCGATAAAAAATAAAAAACGACATATGCGCAAGACAAGATAAAGTGCATTGAGATATATATTTCTTGTCTGTCGAGGATAAATTTCGGATAGACAAGTAGTCTGGTCAAGCTTTAGTCGAACGGATTATCCTCGCAAAAGTCCTTGTCGCTTTTATTACTTAATTATGTTTAATATAAATATTTTCTGAGACAAATATAAAATAATATGTAGTATTTAGAAAAGACCTTATTAATTAGCTGTCAGGAACGGCTGCCAGTTATTACATCAACATGACCTCTAACCATATACTGTGTCGTAAAAAGAAGAAAAAAAATAAAAGGGGTGAGAATAAAATAACGTGTAATTCAATTAATTTAAAATGATCTGTTATAAACGACGAAGAACATGGACACATACGTGCAGAAAACACCCTTGGGGGTTGAGTAAAGTTTAATCGAATCCGTTGAGGCCTGAAAACCGACTAACTATACTTGGTCAACTATTAGGAGCTTCAGAATTGACATATAGCAAACAAAAAGTTGGCCGACGGGCTTTCAGAAGCTCTAGCAGGTCAATGATAAATCGCACAACCGAACAAAAACGCGGGAAATGAAAAAAATTAACCTTTTTTTCGTTATTTCACATTTAGTTGGTCTTAAGTTTATTTTATTTCGTAAATTACTTTTCCCGGATGAAGATGATAGCTGGAATAGAAAAATTTCACCAGAGTTAACTAGAATTTTGAAAAAAACTTGAAAAAGCTACTTCAAAAAAGAATTAGAAAATAAAGTTTGAAACTACGTCTAGAGCTTTAACAAACGAATTGGCAATTATCTCATAGACATTACAAATAAACACCGAATGATATAAAGGCATAGATGTTATATACTATATTACACTAATGCTATACACGTTTCTTAATGTTGATGTTTTACCCGCAGACCCGCAGTTAAAGCGATGTTTAAAGCATTATTCAACATGTTGATGAGTTACGCTCAGCAGTATCTCACCCGGAAGATATAATATACTTCTAGATCGTTTGCTTACACATAATGCCGTTTAAATTTGTTGACAAAAACTTCCTCGAACTTTACCGATTTTATTGCCGCTAAGGTTGACCTTGGAACAAGTGTATGTAATGATATTTTCGTCTTGAATAATGAAAATATTTTCTTTATGTGTTTTCATACACATGTTTCAAAAAAAAAAAAAAAACAAAAACCACATTTGTATGAATAAAGATCGTACGTATTTTATGCAGGAGAAGAAAAGTTTTGAGAGTCGAGTGATCAATCACGTAACGAAAAAAAAAGGTTTGCCTTAACTTGCTAATGCAAGAGGTTGGAAAATATATTATTTAATATATATAGCTGTGATTTTAAGAGTTTTATTAAAGTATGACGATGGAAAATTGTGCTTGTGACACTTTTTTGGCACTGCTAAAGACTTTAAGTTTAGTTTTAAAATTGTTGTTTTATAGTACCACTTTTAAGGATAAAAACTTAATGTAGAGCAACCCCAAAGAGCGCGTTTAAGATTGTTGACGTAATACTTAATCTAATTGAGTTTTCGCACCCTTTTGAGTGTATTTGTCATTTCAATTACACAGATTAAAGTTTGAATTACTGTGACAAAAACATTATTCCAAATATGATTTGATATTTACTGTGTAAGTGTTGCTTTAAAAAAATTCTATGACGCCCACAGGTATACTGTGACTATTTTATTAAAATAACAATAATAATAACAATAATGATGTAAATAATATCAATTAAATTTTTGATGAAAAAATGAAGGTATTGTTTTACTGAGTATAAATTTTTTGCATGGTTATAATTACGAAATATATTAAAGTGATACCACGGATTTTTGTGATAAAAAAAAATTAAGTTCTAAAAAATTCAATTATTTTTCACACACACTTTCTGAAAGTATTATTTTAGCTAGACAAATAATTTATGTGTGTAAATATTTATTGGAATATTATTACGAACACAAAAAAAAAATCTTGTGAATAAATTTTCTTATCCAAACTCATGAAATGAAAGAAAAATTTTAAATTGTTTCTTTTAATATTTTTGAAGACTATTTAAATTTTTTGTTTAAAAACAATCGGAACTTTGTTTGTTTGAAGATCGATGATCTATTAATAAAAATCCAGCCTCTGTATTGAATTATTTATTTTCTTTTTCCCACTAGTTATTCGGTTTCATTTAAAATGTAATTGAAGTTTTTTTATTAAGAGTATAAATTCATGACAAAATTTAATCGATTGAAAAGGCTGAACCTATCATTGCAAAAGTTACGCAATAAAAAAATATAGAGATTGTAAAAGTTCAAGGTGAGCTAGTATGAGCAAGTATTAAAAATGAATTTTTAATGTAACAGAACTTTTTCGCCTTTCATTTTTCATTTACATGAATTTTTTTTTTTTTTTTTTTTAAAACTCCAATTCTAAAGATAAATTACTTAAAAGAACTCTAGTTGTTATTCTACTGAAAATGAAATTTTTCACAATATTATTATTATTTTTTTTCTCTACAGAAATAAATTGAATTCTAATTGAAAAGCATTTAGCGCTTAATCTTATCCGAGTATTATATTACCACTCAACTCTCGAATAGCGAGAAAATTTCTATTTCCAAAGAGTTGAATCAAGAGTTTCCGCGCGAATAAACTTCGATCTCATAATGCTTGAAACAAACCTGAAGTAGATGAGATAAATTATAATTTCAAATTTAAACCTTATTTTAGCTATTTTCAAACATTTTAGACTTTATTCGCTCAAATTTATCTTATTTATTGACACAAGCACTTGATATGTTGAACAAACAATAATATTATGCCATAATTGCACATGTATGCATAATTTCACGCATTATAGTCGCGAAAGGTTATAACCGCAACTACGATTTCAGACACTTATATTTAATATTACTTTCAGAGACAAATATATACACCTATGTAGAAATGATATACCTTTTCTTTCATAGTTTCTGTAGTATAATTTTCTGTAGACTAATAATCGAACTAAATACAGTATATCACGAGACAAAAATAGTACTAGGGTTTATTCGAGGACATTAGCCTGAAATTGTGGGATGCCCAACGATAATTACAAAGAACATCAACTCAAAATTAATACCAAATTACTTATAATAATAAATAAACGATTAAGTAACTAACCATTCGCCCACTTTCACCAATTTCTTGATTAAAAGTATAACATTTATGTATAATATAATATTATATCTCAATTAATAAATGCTATAAATTTTCTGAAAAATTTAATAATTAATTTTTATCAATTATGGGCTTAAAAAAATTAATTAAATTTTTTAAAAGTAATCCTATTATTTTAATCCTTTGTGTATTAATTAAATTTTAATTTTTTGCAGATTACATCGGTTATATTCAGTCTGTAATTTTTTCAAAAATATTTCCACAACTCATCTATTTTATCCGATTAAAAAAATTTAATATCTAAAGCAATTAATCGATCAATTTATTATTAAATAAAATTTTTATTAATATTAACCTATTTTTAAGCGGCTTTTCCTAAAATATTTCCAACAAATTCAATAAATTAAATATTCCTCGGGTAAATTTTTCTCGCAGTTTATTTTTTTCACAAATAAATTGATTTTCTATATACCATTAAATTAACTTGGGTGGACGTGACTTGATGTGAAATGCGTTGAGTCAGTCGGAACTATCGTGGGAATGCAGATGAGCAGTATAAAGAAGATAACCAGAGTAACAGAGTAGAGAGAAGCCACGAAAATTCATCGTATCATCATCATATATGTCAGGCAATCACCAATTGCGATTCCGTGCGTGATGTCAACTGCGAGTGTGGCTTTCATCCACGATACACTATTTAAACTAATCAATCCACATTCGCTTAGTTTATCCCAACATATACGTACATTAATTAACTATTACATATACTACTGCCTATATAGCTGGTACATGACATTGTTATGCTTGGCAGATTAATAATAGAGCTATAACTAAATTCGTATTAATGATTCAATATTATTGGGTAACAGTTTAGTTTATTAATAATTATAAATCATGAATTAATATTATTGAATAAAGAGATATCATTTAAGATTTAATTTAATGCTTCTGAAATTTTATTAATGATTAACGAGTTAATAAACGCGTTTTAATCATCTTTTATAGCTCGAAAGGGGCAAGACTGTGATGTACAATAAATTACGAATTGCGTTGCTTAACGTTATATTGTTTTATATGCTTGTACACCGACTGCGAAAATAGCTGATAAGACCGAGTATAACCGAAGCAAACAATCTGACACTGCAGGATACTATTCTTGATCATTAAATGTGCTGCTCGTAATCGCAATATAAGTTTGTAATATTGACGCAAGCTATGTGTTACATTACGGTACATTGATTTCTAAATGTTAATGTACAACAGATGTAATTATTATCGCAGTTATTTACTAATACTAATACTAATGGTTCATACTATGCTAACGAGCGTAGAATGAATTTTTTTAGAGTCTGAGCACAGAATAATAAACTAGAAATAACTATCGTTAATCCGGTTTGTGTGTCTGGTAACTCAATTGACAAATTGATTTCATTTATATGCTAACGTTCTCTGTCTGAAATAAACTCATATATATTTTTTTTTTTTTTTTTTTCATTTGCAAAATGAATGTATCTTTATTCTTTATTTAATACGTTGCTCTCTATCTCATCGCTTTTTCATTATTAACATACATTCTATCTATAATTTTTTTCTCTGTATTTTTAGCCTCTGTCCGTTTGTTAATTATTCACGTCATAAATTAAATTTATAAAAACTCGAAAAATAAAGCAAAAAAGAAACAAAGAGAACTGAAACTGAAACTATCATTGGGAATACTATTTTCTACCTCAATTTTCTCATTTTTTCATGCATAAAAAAATGACAGACCAGTTTAAGATGAGCAAAAAAAAAAAGATATGATTATAAACTTGAATTATTTTTAAACTGACGGTATAATTTAAATAAATAAAGTATTTAAATTCCCATAAGATTTTGTGGTCGAGTAAATTTTTTTTTTTGTTTATAAGCCGATAAAAAAAATTGAAATTTTTATTGAAACTTTATTCAAGTGTGAAATAAAATAAAAAAATTTTTTGAATCACTCACTGTAAAAAATTGATGATACCAGTGAATAGGAGTTAATTTAATAAAGCAATTAAATAATTATCACGGTTAATTGTTAGCTGGTAGTCATTGGCGTGTATCCCGATAGTTTGAAATCGGAATGGAATAAAATGAAGTAATCGGAATTCTAGTATGATCAAGGCGTGCCAGTTAATCAGCAGTGGTATAGGCAATCTAGCAATCGGAGTAGAGATGATGCGCGTTAAGTCCGCCAAACCCTCATCCCTCGACACATACATCACCCTTCGATTCAGAAAGTCCTAAATGTTTTAGCGAGCTAATTTCCGCGTCGAATAATCCAATAATGCGATACTTAAATTCTTCAATTATCTTCACATTATGCATTTAAATTAATTTTTATAATAATTAAAAAAGTAAAAGTAAAAAAAAAAATAACATTATTTAAACTTTATAAAAAAATTTAAAAAAAAACTTACCAATTTTTCAGATGACTGGAGTATTGAAGTAAAAACTTTTAAAAACAATCACATTTGTCAAAAATAAAATAAAACCACGAAAACAGCAGCCATCAATTAATAATGATGTTTGTCTTCAGACTGTCAAATATTCGTATAATAAAACAAACTAACCGGTGTGAGCTGATGATGGATAGCGTGCGTCGCGTCGTCGCGTGCCAACTGAAAGCGTCAACGCCTCCCTGTATACGGCGTCGCGACGCTCATATCAGACCGGCGCGTCTCATTTCTCCCACTTAATACACGATTCCTTTTTGCTGAGTACGAGTTTGTTTCTCCACGTGGAAAGTAAAAGTCTGTTAAGTTAAGTATCAATATAATAGAATAACAATAATAATCATAATAATAATACCAACAACAATAATAATAAATTTATAAGGAAGAAAAATAAGAAGATAGGCAAGATACAGACAAATAATTGAAATACCCAATATTAATAGACTTTGAGATTGAAGCTCAATTCGTAGAAGATAACTATCTGTAAGAGGTTACATTACTGATAAAAAAAAAGATACAGTTATATTTGGATCGGTTAATCTAGCTTACTTTAAGCTTTCAGGAAGTAATAAAAGAGTCTAAGTGTTAGCTGAGATTTTGTACAGGCGAAAGATTGTTTTTTCTACGTTTAATTATAATTATAGAAGTTTATAAATAGATAAATATAATGTAATGGAATCAAAGACTGACCTGTTTGTTTCAGAAGCGTCGTTTCTTCTTTAAAAGTTTGTCAAAGTCGGGATTCTTCATTTCCTAGTATATTATTATCGATCTTTGGACGTAAAAAGCAAAGAGACGATTGTCTTGGAATTTCTGAAGAATATTATATACATGATATGAATGAAAGTGCATGAATGAAATGCTTCAATATGCGAACATTGAAGCCTAAACATAGTAACAGGATACCTGTGTCACATTTATCCCGGCTCTATGGGAGTAGTTGCTTCTTTCTATATAAGACGTATGATATCACATTTTCATGATATCACTCCATTTTTATACAATAAAAAAGAAAGATTATAAGCTCTAACTCTTTTCTTTCTATCCTTGACCAATTGAAGTAATCCAGACGTTTCATGTTACATGGATATTAACGTCGTTCACTCTTTTATCTATTCACTCAAGTTAAAGTAGTCTTAGAAATTTTTCATGGCCGCAAGATTTTCCAGAACTAAAATAAAATTTATCATTATCATTAAAGTTATCAATAATTATAATGAAAAAGTCATATTGTAAAATATAAAAGTATTCTTCGTTGAAGAAGCTGTTTTAAAATTTAATTTTAGATAGTATAACAAAAACTAAAAATTCAAGTATCCTTACCTCTGAAAATAATCCACTGAAAATTTCAACTCGGTAAAAGAAAAGTTATGTGATGTGTATTAAAGTGGAAAACTCGGTGAGAAGAGGGCGAGAGTTCACCAGGTCATCGTGTCATTGTAAGAGGGAAATGAAAGTAATCAGAATGCACATCAAGTGAAGAAGTCAACCGATTAATACGTTGAGGCTTAACCAAGTTCCTACAAACTTGATTTACTAAATAATAAGCTATTACACGGTGTCAATTGCTTAAAGCATGTTGTTTAACATTACTGAAAAAATAATAATATCAATAATTGAGTATAAAAGAAAGAAAATAAATATCTTGCAAAGTAATTTTAGCGAAGTCAAGATTAAATAAAAAAAAATGTCGCTTACAACTGTTTAAAATGTAGCTTTGGATTCTTCTTTTGGACTCAATGATTTCCCTCAGGCCTGTAAGTTTTCTTCTGGGTCTTGCATTTATCTCAGTATTATCTCTCCAAAACAACATCCAATGCCTGAGGGGCTTTTTCAGCATTTTGACGTCATCGTTGGTCACTTTAAATAAATACAATAAACTCTTTTAATGTTTGTAAAAAATTAATTATTTTGGTCAGGATCTAGTTTGTTAGTAAAAGTTTTTATAAATTCAATAATCGGTATCTCAATCTAATAAATTATTTATCAAGCTTCATGACTGGCTTTTTCTATGTAAAAAAATCAACTTTAATCGTATTTTTATTTATTTTTAACTGACCTTTAATCTTTTTTTTGCTGAAAATAATAAGCCGGATAATGTGGATGCAATGTTATTACAACTCGTCGATATTATAAATTTTTTAGCTATTACAGAGACCACTGAGTGATACAAAACCAGGCGACATAACAAAGCGAAATTTCACAACAAGATCGATGCCCGTTGAGCGATAATTGAAAATTTCAAACGACAATTTTAATAATTATCATGTACCATCCAGTGTCATCCACAATGTGTTACGGCATTCCCGACATGACGCATCATGTCAGGCATTAATAATTTTGATGTATGTTCATCGTCGTTCTGACCACAAACAATTTTATCTGAAATAATAAATTTGTTCGGTTTTTTTTTTTTTCAACAGATTAACTTGGATTTAGCTGATGCTGATATGATGTATGGTAAATATCAAATGAATTGAAACTATTCAAAAGTATGATGGATTACATAGGTTCCGGAAATTCGGGTGGAATTTCCGTTGATAGAATATATAGTACCCAAGTGTTGGCAATTCACAGAAGTAGGAACAAAACCATCCAAGCGATGTATCTCTTGGGACCCGATGAAGCATTTTGGCAAAAGCAATTTAACCACGTACTCTCTATTCAGTTTATCGCCATAACCACACCAAAGATGATGTTCTATTAAATTGTACAGCTGAATAAACAAAACTCTCTGTAATTGAAATCACAGTTAATATCAAGTAACCTTAAGGCTTTTGATACTAATTAAAAATTAAGTTGAATTAATTTAATTTTTGAAAATGAATTTTATAAATATTTTTTCATCTAGATAAAAAGAATTTGAAGGTTTTAAATTATTGCCAAGTTCATTAAAAGTACCTTGAATATATTTCTCTTTCTCTGGATATGAAAGTAAAAATAAATTTTGATATGAACGAAATAAACCAACACAATTAACTTTCAAGGATTAGTTTTTAAAATTTGAATGGCATGTTGCCATTTGTTTCACATTCCTTGTACGCTAGAAAATAACTTGATAAAATATAGTATAGAGAGTAACAGTATCCAGTACGCTAACTTACATATAATTTGCTTATCCGCGATAATTCGATTTAGCATGTCCAATCGTAATTCACAGAAACATCATATAAGGATGAGTGGTGTCCTCGAAAGCTCTAATGGAAAAAAAAAAAGGAAATAGGCCAAGGTCCAGATCTCAGCGATGAAAATCGTCTTGAATAGCTCTCCTCTACTTACCGCTACTCATAATTCAATCTTTATTTTTTTTTTATATTTTCGAACACCTACCACAGCTTAGCTTACCTTTTTTTATATTCATCACTTGATGGTCAACATAATTTTATTGATAGTAGCGTCCCAAGTACACCCAATTTATTTTTTTTTCTCTGGTTCATCCTTTGAAGTATACGGATCCTTAAATAGTCTATAAACCCTAAAAAAGGTTTTCATGTAAATTGAAACACTGTTAGATAAAGCGATACACTAACATATTTTCTAAGATGATTCTTTAAAAGTTAAAACTTGATAGATTCAGAGTCTTTAAAAAAAAAATCAAGAAAAAATTTTCACTCTTCTTTGTCAGACTTTTAAAATATGAATAAGATCAACAACATAAATATTCAAGTCATTAAAATTAATTTACCAGATATTTGATAATTTAACAATTTTTGTAACAAATAAATTATGGTGAAAAAAATGAGAAGACAAAATTGACATGTATAAATTAAAAAAAAAAATTAAACTTTTCAATAATAATTTTTCGGAATAAATTTGTTTGTTAAATAAAATTAAAAAATATTCAAGCAACTGCTGACTTTAATGTCATACCTAAGTCTGCGAGTGAAGCTTGTGGCAAGAAAAAAAAAAAGATTGAACTGTTCGAGGCGGACAAAAAAATCTTAGCATCTATTTCTCTAAATTTATTTTATAAAAACGTAAATTAATTACTGAATAGGGCTTTAGCTTCAAATTGTCAAATTATACAAAGTTGTGTCTTCACTAGTGAATAATAAAATTTGGGTAATTATTTACAAGTAGGGTCTAGCATACTTTTGGCGATATTTAGGTGAAAAATTAACATTTTTTTATTCTACTTGTTTTGACGGCGCATTTGTTATAAAAAATATCGTGAAAGAAAAAAATAAAAATTTATGACATTCAAGTTAGCTGTCACTTGACAATTTTTCAATTTTATTTATCAAAAAGATTTGTTCCAAAAAATTATTTTAAAAAAATTGCATTTTTTATTTTTTTAATTTATAATTATCAATTATTTTTTCTTACCTTTTTTTTGCCATAATTTATTTGTTATAAAATTTTTAAAATTATTAAACATGTGCTCCATTAATTTTCATAAAGATTTCGATAGCTTTTTTGTCTTCAAAAGTTGGAAAAAATTTTGGCTCTCATGTTTTTGGATAAAATTTCTCTTTCATCTTTTTTTGATATAATTTTTTTTTTTAAAAGTACATAAAAAACGAACAATTAAAAAAAAATTTGTTTTTACTTGTTGATCGAAGAGAAAGTTTGTATTTATCTTCTTTTCCTAAACAATTTGTCATTGGTACAGTGGCAAATTCACTGATCAACAAAAAAGACGATCTTACCAACACTCTCGATTAAATCGCGACGTAGTATGGGACACTGACGTCGGCAGCGCTGTGGATATCACACAGTCTTATACAAAGATGGCCGCGACAATTCGTTCAAGTTTCTGACGCGCTTGAACGCCCTATACGTACTCTGAGTGTATACATACACAGATATACCTATAGTAAAGTGTTTGGAACTCTTACACCACCCTACAACCTGCCCACTGGGCATATACAATTATTTGTTAATGTCTCCTTTTTGTTCTAATAAATGTGTTGTTAATGAAACATTAGAAAACGTTATAATATCTACCTCAAGATTTCATATAGGTAAGAAGTCTTTTTAAAGCACTCTCTCGCTCTTTTTCTTTTATCCCCTTTCTCTTTATTTCTGGCTGTGCTGTCTACTTTCTTGTTCTCTTTATTCGCGATTCTCTATTTTTTTTCTTATTTTCTTGCCTTGTTTTCAACATTGCACTTGCATCAGTCTACCCAACAATCTAATTATTATATTTAAATTGATACTTTATTTTTATAATTTTAGTCCTCCTCAGTGTAATGTAATGTCATTGTAGTGATGTCAATATTTTTTTTTTTTTTCAGGCTGACATTGCTGGCTAGTAACTCGGATATAAGTTATTACTTTTTTTATTTATTTTTGTTTTGTTGAGATATTATATTTAATAATAAGTCTTTCGAGATGATGAAAGGAGGTGCTCTGCCTAAAAAAGAAGGCAAAATGCGTATACGTGCTTTTCCGGTAAGTATTGTTTTTGTTATTATTATTATTATCATTATTACCACTGTAACCATGCTTATAGCATTACATTTATGAAGATCATGTCGACAGTTTTTTTTACGCATCTTTTTAATAGATCATCAACCTATGTACAACTAATATGTCATAAATTTCACAATTTTATATAGCCTTCATTTATTTTTATCATGATTATAAAGTACATTGTCCTATAATCATTATTTTTTTCTTTTAATTACAATCAATATTTTTGTTCTAATGATTTTTCGCTTTATTACAAAAATAAACTCATTAAATTAAATCGATTAAATAAATAATGCACATTAAACAAAAATCCACATTTATTTTTTGTATTTAGTTGAAAAAATTGTTTACTAATTATATAAACAAGTTGCTATCGTTGCAAGAAAAAAATTTTCAAGTTAGTCAACTTTTTCTCGGCGATTCGTAAACTTAATTTCGCGATGTATTACTCAAAATTTTTAGTACAAAATATATGACAGTTTGTACATAAAACAAAAAAAAAATAAATAAATAAAAAACTAAAATAAAAGTCGGTAGATTAGAGGAGATACTTGATGAACTCTTTCTGTAAATAAACTGTTAGATCATCATGTCAAGTATCAATGGTGGTTATTGTCAGATTATTTACGTAGATATGTGTGGTTATACTGATTGACAACATTGAAAGTTAATAAATTGTATATAAATTGAATCGATGGATTTTAATATACCCAGTGGGTCCAATCAAAACAATAATATGACTAACTTTAGTCTAGTTACAACAACACAAGCTCAAGCTCTACGTTCCAAGATTATTGTTATTCCCGAACTAGTGAGAAGCATTAATAAATCACTTTATCAAAATTTTATCTAGTTTATCACTATGTTAAAAAATCAAGATTGAATAATTAATGATAATTTTGTAATTTTGTAATTTCAGACCTCAGTGGATGAGAAGTACGTGGAAAACATTTGGGCATTATTGAAAAATGCTATACAAGAAATTCAGAAGAAAAACAATTCGGGACTGAGTTTTGAAGAGCTCTACCGAAATGCGTACACAATGGTACTTCACAAGTACGGAGAGCGCCTCTACACAGGACTTAAGGAGGTCGTAACACAGCACCTGGAGAATAAAGTCCGCGAGGATGTTCTCCATTCACTTCATAATAATTTTCTGCAGACGCTAAATCAGGCGTGGAATGACCACACAACGTCCATGACAATGATCCGAGACATCTTGATGTACATGGACCGAGTATATGTTCAACAAAATGATGTTGACAACGTTTATAATCTTGGTCTTATCATATTTCGTGATCAAGTATGAAAATTTATTGATGTTTTAGAAGAGAGTGAAGCGAAAGCTTGCTGATAAAATTTATTTTCTAGGTTGTCCGATATGGATGTGTTAGAGATCACTTAAGAGAGACCCTTTTAGGAATGGTTTCTCGCGAACGAAGAGGCGAAGTTGTCGATCGTATGGCTATAAAGAATGCATGTCAAATGTTGATGCGTTTAGGTATTAATAATCGTTTGGTGTATGAAGAAGACTTCGAGAGGCCTTTCCTACAACAGAGCGCTGAGTTTTATAGAGTAATTTCATTTTTTTTATTTAATTATTTATAAATAGAATTTGATATTTGTGTATACGGAATATTGTAATATTTTTTATTTTCCATAGATGGAATCACAAAAATTTTTGGCTGAAAATAGCGCTTCGGTGTACATAAAAAAAGTAGAGGCAAGAATTGCCGAAGAGTCTGAACGAGCGAAACATTACTTGGATGAATCGACAGAGTCACGGATAGTTGAAGTTGTAGAAGAGGAGCTCATAAAAGTTCATATGAAGACTATTGTAGAGGTATATATAGTTTTAACAAAGTTTTATTTGCAGACCCTAAAACTGTTGACTTTATAACAGTAATTTTAATTGATCTCAATGTATTTTAGATGGAGAATAGTGGAGTGGTTCACATGCTCAAAAACCAGAAAACAGATGATCTGGGATGCATGTACAAATTATTTTCCCGGGTATCGGATGGTCTTCGTACAGTTTGTGAATGTGTATCACAATTTCTTCGTGAACAAGGTCGGTCTATGGTTGCCGAAGAACAAGAATCCTCAACGAATGCGGTCAATTTTGTCCAAAATTTGTTGGACCTAAAAGAACGTTTTGATCATTTCCTTCATCATTCTTTTAACAACGACAAACTTTTAAAACAAATGATGGTGTCAGACTTTGAACACTTCCTTAATTTGAATACCAAGAGTCCTGAGTATCTGTCGTTATTTATTGATGATAAATTAAAAAAAGGTGTCAAAGGAGTAAGTTGATTTTTACAATTTCAATAGGTATAGACTTTGCTAAAGATTATTATTAATCATTATTTTTTTTTTAGATGACTGAACAAGAAATCGAAGGTATTTTGGATAAAACAATGGTATTATTCAGATTTTTGCAAGAAAAAGATGTTTTTGAACGGTACTACAAGCAGCACTTGGCAAAACGTTTATTATTAAATAAATCAGTATCTGACGACAGTGAAAAGAACATGATATCAAAATTGAAGGTATTAAATGAGAATTTATTTATTTTTAGCTCTTAATTTTATTAATTACATTAGATTGCTATCATGATCTTAGTTTATCCAGTTAGGTAGCACACATGATATAAATGGAAAATTGTATCGTTTTAAAAGATCTCGGATCCGAAATGAAGAGAACCAGTATCGTTCACACGGCCGACCTAACATTGAAATCATACCCCATCTTCCTTAATCCCGTTACCATCTATTTGTTAAAAGTAATATCTAAATATTTTCAAATGATACGCGTAACACAAAAAAAATTTTTTTTTTAGACTGAATGCGGTTGTCAATTTACGTCAAAGCTCGAGGGTATGTTTAAGGATATAACGGTCAGCAATACGATAATGGACGAATTCAAAGAGAGTGCGTCAACTGCAGTAAGTTAATTTAATCTGATGTAAAAAAAAATAAATTTATAAGACATAAATGATATAATTGAATTATCATTTTTAGGCAAGTCTCCGAGGTGTTGATTTGAGTGTTCGTGTACTCACGACTGGTTTCTGGCCAACACAATCAGCAACACCCAAGTGCAGTATGCCTCCAGCAGCTCGAGATGCATTTGATACGTTCCGTCGTTTCTATCTTGCCAAACATAGCGGTCGACAATTGACTCTACAGCCGCAACTTGGCTCTGCTGATCTCAATGCCGTCTTTCATGGACTGAAAAAGGAAGAAAATGGGCTAGAAGCCCCATCATCTACAAGCTCAATAAGTAATGGAAACGGCAGTTCGACCAGTGGAAGTGTCGTTAGTCAACGTAATAGTTGTACCGGAAATCCCAGAAAACATATTATTCAAGTTTCCACCTACCAAATGTGTGTTCTTATGTTATTTAACAATAGAGACCGATTAACATACGAGGTAAATCGGCTATTATTTCAATACTTGTTGAATAAAATTATTAAAATTTTATAATACAAATGAAAATTAATTTATGAAGAAATTATAAAAGTATCGATTTTTAATTTTGTAATTATTTTTAAAGGAAATTCAAAATGAGACAGACATTCCTGAGAGAGATTTAGTCAGAGCTTTGCAATCACTGGCTATGGGAAAAGCAGCACAAAGGGTTTTGCTCAAACAACCGCGATCCAAAGAGATCGAGCCTTCACATTTATTCACTGTCAATGATAGTTTCACAAGTAAATTACACAGGTACTTAATTTTAAAACAATTTTTCATTTAAAAATTTTAATATTTTAAATTATTATTGATTACAATTTATAATTTATTTTTTAGAGTTAAAATTCAAACAGTAGCGGCTAAAGGCGAATCCGAGCCTGAAAGAAAGGAAACACGAAATAAAGTCGATGAAGATCGTAAACATGAAATTGAAGCTGCTATTGTTCGAATAATGAAAGCACGTAAACGAATGGCAGTACGTACTTAAACAACTTACTAAGGAAGATATTTTTACAATTTGTCATAATTAAATTATTGTATTTATTTTTTTTTCTAGCACAATATTCTTGTAACAGAAGTGACGCAACAGTTACGAGTGCGATTTTTACCATCCCCCATGATAATTAAAAAGCGTATTGAGGGTTTGATAGAACGTGAATATTTAGCTCGAACACCCGAAGACAGGTAATAAATAACACCTAATTAATTTTTATAGTTAATTATTTTGTAATCTAATATGACACTGAAGTTGACAGATATTAAAAATTTTTTTACAATTTCATAGCAATTAAATTAATTAAAAAGTTCCACATGTAAAAATTAATAAAAATTACAAGTGAAAATTTTTAGAAGCACTTTTTTATTGTAATTGATTTATTAAAAAAAAATTTTTTAAATTGACAACTGACGGCTAACTTCAGTATTATAATATAATTATATTAATTTTTTTTTTTTAACAGAAAAGTTTATACTTACGTCGCTTAAGCCGACACTCGCATTTGTACAAACACGTGAGTAACCGAGCCACAAATTCTCATTAAGAAGACAAAATAAAGGAACAACCAAGTAAATCAACTTTAAAAAAGCGAAGAATAAATCCATTAAAAAAATGCAAAATAATATTTAAAAAAAAAAAAAAAATCAGTGTAAAATCACATCGCCCAGACCCGGAATCGAACTTGGATCATCTGATCGAAAGTCAAGAGATTTTCCTGTAATGCTATCCCACACGGAAAAAAAAATTGTTGCTGCTACAGGTTGGGTCTGTAGCAGCTACAGGCGTGATTTTGTAGCAGCTACAGGTGTGGACCTGTAGCAGCTGCAGGCGTAGGCCTGTAGCAGCTACAGGCCCGGGCCCGAAGCTGCTACAGGCGTGGTTCTGTGGTAGCTACAGGCCTACTATACAGTCAAAAAGAATAAACTACTTTTTTAAAATGAGAGTAACTTATACTTAAAAAAATGTCATTGAAATATGATAACACATATCGATCGATGAGTCAAAGTTTTATGTAACTTTATCCAAAATTGCTAATTTATAAAAAATTTTTGCCAAGAAATATAAACAATAAAAGATTAAAAAACGGAGTTTTTTTGAGGTTTCAAAATAAGCATCAACTTCAGAACCGTTGATCAGTCGATAAGGTTTCGCATGCAGCGCCATCGCTGTCACCTTCAAAGGCTTCCTTGCATATGTGCACGTCGAACGTGATCGAATATCATCCACAGTTAACTGCCGCTTCGTGAGGAGCTGTAGCCAACGGGGGAGGATTAGACATCATAGGGGTAAAATTTTACGCGCTATTTTGTAAATTAACATTTTATTATTTTTATTTAAATCAGTTCACAACTCATAAGTAATAACTTGTCACTTGCAAATAGCATTAATTGTGTAATTATCAATTATTATTTCATTAAACAAATTAACAACTCTTAAATGCCAACAGTGACTACGTCTGTCTAGGGGGTCTATACTAACAAACATCATCGACCTAGTGTAAAGTAAGATGTGCCAAGTTTAATCATCCAATGTCAATTATAAATGTTTTAAGTGATAAATTAGTGCATTCTTCTATTAATAATTTTAAGTAAAAACGTGGATAAATTATTTTAAAAAATTTAATTTAAAATTTTAAGTGCATCTAAAAACCAATTATTATAATTAAATATTTTCAGCCTTGTTTAATGTCGTTCTCCGTAATGCTGTATTTCATCACACACTTAGTCATGCGGTGATTGTATTATAAAATTACCTATAAAAAATTATAAAATAATCACGAGTTACGAGTTACAAGTCATTGGTCATTTTTTTATACAATCAGTACGTTGAAAAAATATTTAACTGATAGATGAACTGTTGAAGATGAATGTCATACCTACTAGTCATAAAGTCTAGTTTGCTTGCGTGTTCGTGACATTTGGGATAATTTGGCACGAGGCTGAGTCCCATTTTTAACTCAAAACCCTTGCGCCACACTTTTATTATTGCTAACATTGTAATCATCTAAAATATTTTTTCTCAGGTATTTTTCATGCCAAGCTTGCAAAAATTAACTGGCAAATAAATATTTTTTTTTTTTTTATTTTTATCAACCATTGTAATAAATACAATTGCAATCGATAATTGTTAGCCAATGCATTTTTTATCTATGATACTTGATTGTTCGATTTTTTAACGATTATCTACACCTGTCAACTACATTAAATTTTATTTATTTATTAATTGAATTGTACTGTATGCTAATAATTGTGTAACTATTTCAGAGCGCAACAATAACATTAACATGTATGTGTTCAGATTTAAATCCCCGGGAGACATGAAAGATAAATTGAGAATTTTTGGCATGACAAGTGTATCGTCTTCGGGGTGAAGAGGGAGTGTCCGTCTCCGTCCTTTGCTGATACTTACGTTATTTTACATTCTACATATACACTCTTACGTAATTTTAGCACACAACACGTGTTAGCTCACTGTTCTATATCAAGGTCTAATGTGCATATATTCACCAACTAAAACGACGCAGTTTAAGTATGAGCAATAGTCATGCGTTCTTATGCCGGTTTTTACCGGTCAAATTTTTCACGTGACAATTTTTATTAATTTCATTAAAATGTCCAAGCCAAAAATGATTTTACTATCTGATAAACATATAATTATCAATAGATTTTTTTAACCTGAGGATATTGAGTCACTGTTATCGCTTAAGGTGTACGTAATTATCTAATTACTTTACATTTTTATTTTATCAATAAATTCCACGCGGAAGCTTTCAAGGCTGCGGTAATTACACCGATATTTGGATAAGGACTTTACTTTAAAGATATAAACTTGATTTATGACCCTTACATTGAAACAGTTGGCCAATGTTTAAAAAGAGATCGTTTAAAATCAACATGCTTACACCATTTATTGGAATCGTACATTGCACTGTTTGTTATATTGATTAGCATACTACGTTTTATTTCAAATGCTTTTAAATTCCCTCTACTCAGTTATTCACAAACATTTACTACATAAACCTCTTTTGTATTAACAAGCCTGAATGTTTAATGCGTTTTTTTTTAATTAAAAAAAATTTTATTGTTTCAGGCTTAAATAATTAATTTAAAGGAATAAATATGGCCTCCCTAAGGTTATTGGCTGCAGGTGCTAGTGCAGTAGGAGCTGGAGTCCTTTCTTCTTATTATCTGACATCGGATTCCCCTGTGAGTATCATGACATTTAATATGACAATTATTCGCTGTATCTTTTACTATATATCCATTATTTTTAATTTTATTACATGGAATAAAAGTAACATTACAGTGTTTAATTAATTTTTTTTTTTTGGAAAAAAAAAAACAAACACTGATATTTTTTTCATGTTATATCAAATATTTAAGTGACAAACAAAAAATGTTATCACAGTGAACCTTAGAACTTGAAGTTTTTATTTATAGGTCAAATATTACACACTCTTATGACTATCTAAAATGTGTAGAAAAACATATATCAAATTCAGAAATATTTAATTTTTTGATAAAAATTCATATGGGTTGTCTTTGACCTCAATAGATTAAATAAATTAAATCATCATAAAAAGTTATTTGTATTTTCTTGATAAATTATTTATAATTTTTTTTAGGTATTAGCAGAGAAAGCGGTACACAAACCAATAAAACGACAGTTGCCTACACGTGAAGATCAAGTAAAGACGCTGAAAACTCAAGACGAATACGATGTCATAATTATCGGTGGTGGTGCTACTGGATCAGGATGTGCTTTGGACGCTTGCACAAGAGGTTTAAAGACTGCTTTGATAGAGGGTGATGATTTTGCATCAGGCACATCATCAAGAAGCACAAAATTGATCCACGGTGGTGTACGATATTTACAAAAAGCTATCATGCAGGCGGATGTTGAGCAATATAAAATGGTTAAAGAAGCTCTTCATGAGCGAGCTCAAATGCTTCATAGTGCTCCACACTTGGCACACCCATTACCTATTATGTTACCTGTTTACACGTACGTATGTATTGCGATGCAAAATAACAAACCATTGATTATATGGTCAGCATCTATAAAATTTATGAGTATTCTTTTGATAAATGGAATTTAAAAATAAATTACAGGTGGTGGCAAATCCCTTACTATTGGTTTGGTATTAAGATGTACGATCTTGTAGCTGGCAGTAAAACTGTTAAATCTTCATACTATTTAAGTAAATCAAACGCACTCGAATTATTCCCGATGTTAAAAGGAGACAAACTTACCGGAGCTATAGTTTATTACGACGGTATGTCAAATTTCACTTAGCTGTCATAAATCCTTTTTTTTTTTATAGCTGTAAAATTTATATTTTTTTCTCTAACACAATACCAGGTCAACAAGACGATGCTAGGATGAATCTCGCAGTGGCCTTGACAGCTTCACGTCTAGGTGCAACGGTAGTAAATCACGTGAAGGTTTTAAATTTATTGAAAGGATTAGACAAGGATGGAAAACGCGTGCTCGTTGGTGCTCGTGTTAGAGACGAAATGACCGGTGAAGAGTGGGATGTTAAAGCTAAAGCTATTATTAACGCTACTGGACCATTCACTGATTCTATAAGAAAAATGGATGATCAAACAGTACCAGAAATTTGCTGTCCATCCTCTGGTGTTCACATTGTACTTCCTGGATACTACAGGTGAACAATAATAAAATTAATTCATTACAATAGTCTTTTATATTTAAAAAAATATTGTAATCCTGGTGAGTATTATACTATTGTAATTTAATATTTTCTTCAGCCCCGATCAAATGGGTCTTTTGGATCCAGCTACAAGTGATGGCCGTGTCATCTTCTTCCTGCCTTGGCAGAAACAAACCATTGCTGGTACCACGGAATTGCCTTGCAAGGTAACTCACAACCCGAAGCCAACTGAAGATGAGATTATGTTTATCTTGCAAGAAGTTAAGAACTACCTTAATCCTGACGTTGAAGTCCGTCGTGGTGATGTATTGTCAGCATGGAGTGGCATCAGACCATTGGTATCTGACCCAAATAAACCAAATACTCAATCTCTCGCTCGTAATCACATTGTCCACGTAAGCCCGACAAATCTTATTACTATTGCCGGAGGAAAGTGGACAACTTACCGGGCAATGGCACAAGAAGCTGTCGATGCAGCTATCGATGGTTAGAACTATTTTTATGATTATATTTTCAAGGAAAAAAAAAAATAACATATTTAAATATATAATTTTATCAATTATTTATTAGCTTGTAAATTGGAGCCAACTGCTGAATGTCAAACTGATGGAATGCTTTTGGAGGGTGCTCACGGATGGAGTCCTACTATGTACATCCGATTGGTACAGGACTTTGGATTAGAGTGTGAAGTAGCACAACACTTGGCTAAAAGTTACGGTGACAGAGCTTTCCCGGTCGCTAAAATGGCATCACTTACCGGAAAGCGTTGGCCTATTATTGGTAAAAAAATTCATCCAGAGTTTCCTTACATTGACGCTGAGGTAATAATTAAATCATTATCAAATAAATATTGCTTAAATTAAATTTTAATGATTTTAATAAAATTTTTATTTTTTCAGATCCGATACGGTTGTCGCGAGTATGCAAGAACCGCAATTGATATGATTGCCCGACGATTACGGCTCGCTTTTCTCAATGTACAAGCTGCACAGGAAGCTCTCCCTGGTATCATTGATATTATGGCTGAAGAATTGAAATGGTCACCGGATGAAAAGAAAAAGCAACAGCAACAGGCTAGTGAATTTTTAGCCAACGAAATGGGACAAATGGTGAATCGGGCGTCGCGTGACAAAATTCCAATCAACCTCACCAAGGATGAAATTCAGTTGTACATCAAACGATTCCAGATTATCGACAAAGATCGTAAAGGATACGTATCAATTAATGACATTCGCCGAGGACTTAAGGTTTGATATAATTTGGGTATAATAATTAATTAATATCTATAATATTATCTTTTTCATTTGAGTAAAATTTAAATTAATTATTGAAAAATTATTAACTAATTGGATAAAAACAAAATTGAAAATTCAGGCTCTTGGAATAGCTCTACATCAAGACGAGATGCATTTGTTACTCAGTGAAATAGATCTCAGTTATAATGGGCAAATGGAGCTGCAAGATTACTTACAGGTGATTTAATGTTTTACTATTTTAACCGGACTGGTATTCTTTCTGTCCTTGTAGCTATTTGGCGACAAGGACGTTCCCGGCGAAGAGCTCCACGAAATACTTCGCGAAATCGACACTAATATGAACGGTCAAGTCGAGCTGGACGAATATCTTCAGGTCTGTCGGAGTCTCTTAATCGCGTTGTTGAGATTTATTTATTTCAATTAATCTGTCGTATTAACACATTCCATACACACTTTATTATTCTTTAAAGCTATTGCATAATTTTTTTTTTATTATACGTTCTGTTCTTTTAATTTTTTAATTATTGTTATCATTAACTACTCCTATACATATCAGTAGCACACTAGACAACTCGAGTGTGCATGTGCTTTTGCTGCATTTATTTATTTACGTATATATCCGACTATTTTAAATTAAAATACATACTTGAATACTCGTTTTTAAATCCATCGTTAGTCACCTAAGCGTTTTTTTTAACACGGCATGTCATTATTATTTATTTATTTATTTCTTATACTCCCCAAACTAGCGCCCTATATTAATTAATTATTTTCACAGTTTTTAATACACAGTACTAAATGCTATTTTGTTGGTAAAAATCTTTAAATTGAATGATTTAACTTTTATTAATTATTGTTTATTTTTTTATATCCATCTAGATGATGTCAGCAATTAAATCCGGACACGTTGCCTACTCACGATTTGCGCGAATGGCAGAAATGGAAGAAGCGCAACACGAAAAAGACGTATTAAAGAAGAAAATAAGTGTTGAGAGATCAGGCGGAGGTCTATGAAGTGTTTGCGAAAAGTTTGCAACGCTTTACACTTCAATTGTTATGCATTCTTTTCACTTCATCGAGAAAAATTTATCGACTATCACACTCTATTTAATATTTATTGTAGACATTAATTTAATGCCCAGATATTCCGATGACTGGGTCATCATAAACAGTTAAAATAATCATAATTACACTAACAGTAACAATAAAAATAATAATAATCATAAAACAACGCGAAAAGTAGTAAGAAAGTGCAGTAGTATTCTTAAACAGTAAATAATTATTATAAATTAATAATAATTTGCATCGTATAAGTTACCAGCTACTGGCTAACTGGATATAAAAAACCATTGCTATAAAATACTATCAGAAAACACTCTTTTCTTATTCACTACTCAAAAGGAACTCGTTTCCAACAGCTTAAACTGAATTTTAAAAAATATAATAATAATAATAATACCAATAACGATGATAATAATAATTTTTATTATTATTATTATCAATAATGTACTGATTATGGTGCCGTCTTGCGCTTTTATAAATTGATAATTTAATAACGCGCGAAGAGGATAATAAACTATAATTAAGATATAATAAAAAAAATCACAATAATATAAAAAAACAAATTGATATCTCTAGTCTTTTAATTGTAATACTACAATAATGATATCGGGATTAAAGTCAAGTGTTAAAAATCAAAGGATATATTAGACTATTATTATTATTATACATATATATATATATATATATATATAGATATATATATACGAAAAAAAAATATGTACATATAATTTATTTCATCTCACTGTCAATGTCACGTTACATTTATTCGATAACATTTATCTCTAACTATATCAACATTAAACAATAATTTACTCAATTTAATTACTGTTGACTTTAATAAAAATTTTCAATTTAAAATGGAAACTGAACTTTAACTATACGAATAATGCAAGCGATTTATCCTTGTTTGTTAACTAATTATTAATCTATTTCTATAACAATATATGTTACATTTATCTTATCTCTCTTTTGTAAAATATTTCCCCGAGTATTATTCAACTTTTGAAGTGTAAAAAATTTTTTTCTCTACGCCAATGGATTACTAAAAGGTTCATCTAGGTATATGTCTGGCTGAGAATATTTGCTTTGTAAATGTAATCTGAAAAAACCTCTCCAATTGTTTGTTTTCGCGTATTCATATTTACAAATCCATCGAAAATTGCTCCAAGACCTGTGACAGTAAAAAAAAAAAA
>JZSA01003348.1:0-23980 GCA_000956155.1 Cotesia vestalis
ATGTTAATGCAGATAGAGTTTTTAATTTAATTGGTTATGAAATGTAGAGCAATGTGAATAATAATTAAATATAAAGATTAAATAAATATTACCGTTGCTGTGTGTTTAGTAGTGGCTGCTATTACTACTGGAGTTGTCATTTTAGTTAATTATTTTTTGGTTAGTTGCAAACTGGACTTTTAGCTCCAAAAAAAATGGAAAAAGCGTGGAAGAGCACTGTGATGTCAAATTCGTAAATACGAAGTTTTTATAGTGGGAGAACGACGGACACACTACTACAAATTTATTCAACTAGTAACTAATTCAATTTCTTCTAGCTGTAGTTGGTAGTTGTAGAATATTACTAAATCACGTGATTGTAATTTTTTATACGATTGGCTATTCAATTGTTCCGCGGGTCCAATAAAATTTTATAAAATCTACTTTTACGTTCTGATTGTTATCTACTACTAATCTATCAAGTAATGATTTTTTAATTTACTATCTATGTATAAGAGTGATATCATAAAACACTAGCAGTGTATAATATATAAAATATTAAACTTTATTAAAAAATTAAAAACATGGATATATATATATATTTACGAATACAAATTAACAATATCTAATCTAGCACATCGATATTGTCTTGTTTGTATATTTCTAACAAGAACCATATTATTTTTCATTTTTAATAATTCTAATAAAGGCAGAGCTACAACATATCCCCACCCAAAGCAGCTGCATTCGGAAAAGGAAAATCCTCCTTGAGCTACGTAACCAATTACTTCTCTATCACATGATTTCCTAACAGCTGTACATTGTTGTAAATAAAGTTCATCCATGATTTTTTTCTGCTCTATTTTTTTGGCTTCTAAAAAAGCCTTCAGAACAGGAGGCTGTCCTGTTTTTCTGGCTAGAATTCGTTTTCTTCTTTCACTTTTCAATAAAAGTTTATGTTTTATCCTCAATGCTTTTCTTTTCGCCTCAAACTTATCAATTCTTTTTTTCTCAATAGGCCCACCCCATTTTCTATTCTCGTTAAATTTTTTTAAATCTTCTTCGGTAGGCAAACAAATGATGGCAAAATTATTGGGCTTTCCCTTAGTTTCAACAGTTACTTTCACAGTTACTAGGTACGATTTATCAAGAACTGTAGAATCATGAAGATTTAAAGACAGAGGTTTATGTTTTTTTCTGATGAAACTGTTAAATGCCTGAGATAATGCATCTATTATTTTAGGATCACGTAATACTTGGACATTGTCTGTATCAGTCCACTCTTTTATCAGCATTCTCCATTCGCAGTTAAATGGACTTGATATTGAAAGCTTAGCAAAATTAACTCTCCTGTTTGGTGGGTAGCGGAAATATTTATTTTTCAATTTTATTCGCGTTTCTTCAGCTTCTCGATTATATTCAGGGGTGTCAGGATGATGTATATCGGGATGATTAAGCATCATACTTTCAAAAATAGCTGATCGGTGTTCGCGGAGTCCAATAGGTCGAGCACATCTGTAAATAAAGCTCAGCCAAAATGGAAGCGCCCATCCGGCAGGAAGAATAATATCAATACCTGAATTAAATCCTGAAAAAATTTTGGATATTAAAATTTATTTAGCAACAATAAAAATTGTAATAAAAAAAAAATGAATTAAAAAATACTTACCAATACTTTTATTATCAGCTTCCGTACCAGGATGTTGTACTAAAATAACAGGAACTTTGGTAATTATATCTTGATTAAATCCTTGATCATTTTCAACTCCCGGAACTAAATTACCACTTCTAAGTTTATTAATCTGTTCAGTGGTCTTAAAGTTATTTTTAACATCCCCTCGGACCGATGACTCCCACAGTGGACTGGATGCTGAAGAAGGATCAACATTAATAACATCATAACTTTGAGTAGATGATTTGAATTCTACTTTGGTTCTTTTGGGAGGAAAAAAAAATCTTGGATCCAACACAGTCAGCCCTAGAATACCATGTCGCGGAAATTGATTTGGTGAATTTAATTTTTTTAACTTATCAAAGCAATCTTTCTGCTTGTCAAATGATTTTTGATGACTCAATTCTTGATACCACAATTTGTTCCACGGCTGGACAATATCTACTTCCATATTTTCTAGACTACTCGATACTTGATTTAATTTTAATGGACAACGCAATGCATCAGTTATCACAGTTGGTGCCATTGGTCCCCTTAATCGAAATCTATTGAGCGTCAGAAATTCTAAACTACAACCAGTTGCATTTACAAATAATTTAGCCGATAAAGTTGATTCTGCTGTAGAAGATACTTCTGTCAAATTAAAGCTTGAAACCAGCTCATCCAGGACATCTTTAATCAGAGAAGGGTGAACCCACATCCACATTGTTTTGTCACCCAAACAATCTGGTCGCCACATGAAATTAATTACTCCCACAGGACATCCATTAGCCCTATAAAAAGTCAGAGATCCTTCTCTATCTCCTTTCTTATAAGCATTAGCTCCAAAAGACTTTTCATATTTACAATGAACCTTCAAAGCCGTCACTAGTACATCCTCCGGTCCTTTTAACTCAAGACAATTATAATAAGAAATATCTTGAATAGTACAGTGTCCTTTTACCGTTCGATAACTCGAGCGACTGGCTTTATCATTAGAGAAATGCGCTATTTTAAATCCCCATTTTTCTGTCATGTGAAACCTCTTGGCATGCCAAATATGCGTCTCCAGCCACAAATTCGTCCTCTGTCTTCTCTTGTACTCGGACAACAAATTATGAGGTCGTCGTCGATACTTCCTAGAAGGTCTTTTGGGCACTCCAGGTTTCCCAGACTTCTCCATTTGTGTCTTATGTGCTTCTCTGAGTCTCCTAGGCATACGCTTAGCATTGTGAGACATTACCCTTCTTCGCATATGTATCGGCAATCGTTGAAAAATCAGCTTCGTCTGCTGAGGATTTTCTAAAATAATATTAAAATAAGTTATTCATGATACAAATTTATATAACTTTAATAATAGATTTCACGAATATTGATTACAATAAATTTCGATATAAATGCTATAAGTTTTTTGTAGATAAAGATGATTAATTACTGTAATTACTATATATTTAAATATGATACTGACGTTAGCAGATGTCTAGAAAATTTTGATTTTTTTTATTAATTAAATTGCAACTAATAAGATATTTATAAAAAAAATTGCACTTATAGTTTTTCAAGTTTTTTACATGTGCAATTTTTTTTTTAAGTTTTTAATTGAAATTTTTTCGAAAAAAAATTTTGAAATGTCAGCTAATTTAATTTTCATTATTTAAATTCAAATTTTTTCTATTCTTTGTTTTATTAGCTAAAGTCATTAGATGATAACTTGGATAGAATTTGCTTGAAGATAACGTTACTTTTCTTGTTTTTCTATACTGTATTATTATCATTTCCATTACTGTTTAATTACGATTATTATTACTATGTATTCATTTATATGTAAGGCCCTTAGAGAGCTAAGGCTTGAGGATCTAAAAATTTTGATAAATAAATAAATAAATAAATAAATAAATAAATAAATGTAACCTATATACCTATAGCATATGTCATAGCAGCTATTTCATTCGCACGAGCAGCTGCTAATTTATTTATTTCAACATCTCGTGGCAGAGATACTGATCCACCAAGAAGCTCATCAAATTGTGGTTTATCCATAATTAATTAATTACTGTTTTATTATTATAACATACACGTGCTCATTGATTTTTATAATTCACACAAATCACACCATACGCAATGGGTTTCCATGACAACCACTTACTATAGTTTATTTATGTACTCTACATTACATTGAAACCGGAAGTAACCTTTAACCGCGAATATTTAAATTACATATATATCGCCATCTTGATCTAAATATACTTATAAATAAGTTGATTCAATTCAAAGTTAATTATTTCAGCGCGGTAATAATTATTATTATTTTGTTTTATTTTTTATTTATAATTATTAGTTTTTAAAAATGAACAGCTGAGGTTATGATGAAACACGCAAGTACGCATTAATAATAAATCAATTATCCCAAAAAAAAAGGTCGACTTTCGTCAAGTCGATCACACAGTGTCGTCGCCATTTTTCGAGGTAGGCAAGCAGGCAGGCGGACGTCAAGTCGGGCCGTGGGTCGCACGGTTGTGGGTGTTTCACAGTTTTATTGAAGCGTAAAAAAATTACAGTAACTCAATCCAAAGATTCATAAGTGATAAAATTACCAGTAAACAATTAAATGATTAGTTAAAAAATAATATTTATTATTAGAAGATATTGAACTGTAGTTTGAAATAAGAACGGGTTATTTATCCTGAGGATTTATAAGGTAAGAGGGCAGCTTAATTCAAGAGGACGTACAGTCCATCCTCCGTTTGACTTTTTGATCATTGAAAAATTTTTGTGTTGTTTTTTTTTTATAAACAGTTTGGAGTTACGTTACAAAAGTGAGAAGATTCAAGATTTATTGGTGATTACTGGACGAGATTGATCCGCTTAAAGAGACTGCGGATGAATAAACGGCTTGGGTGAAAAAAAGTCTGTATAAATATACACATATATAGGAGATATACAGATATATCAATACCTACTATACATATTGTATTAATAAGCTTATAGAGGCCTATATAATAATAATAACAATAATAATAATCATCACAAGAGAAGAAAGTGGTGGTGTACGGCCTCACGTCCTCGGCGCACGAGTTTACTCTCGGCGGTCGGCTTCGATTTTCTCCGGGCGCGACGATGAGTTGCCAAAGAAACGCTGGCAAGATCACGGTGCCCGAAGACCTCAGGAATATACTACTTGAGTTTACGATCAGTTATCTCCTCGAGCAACCTGGCGACATAATTGATTATGCTGTTGAATTTTTTACTCGTTTACGTGATAATCGACAAACAATGTTGATCCAATCTAATGCTACGTGTTCATCAACACCCGACGAATCTGTCGAGGAAGGTGAGTTTTGTTTTTTTATTATTATTTAAAAATTTTTTTCGTTCTTTTGCACTGTTTATTTATCATTTGGAATTCTCTGCTTGAGATATTAACAAACAGGTGTAGTTATTTGAGAGAGTACTCGCTCTAATTGGCTCCACTTTTGATGGCATTCAACAATTGGACATTCCTCAAGGCGGTGTACAGAGTACATTTGTACTTTGATATAAATAGAAATTACAAGGGAAAATTGTAACTGTCTTAAGTTAACATCTGTGCAAATACTATTCCGTAATTTATGTAAATGAATATACATATGCTAGGACTATGATTATGAATGTGATCTATAAACTTCATTTCAATCTTTCATTGAAACCCGACTACGAAGATATATTTGTTTATTCATAAATTTAAATAATATATAACAGAGAAATACTTGGTATTACATTATCAGGAAATGTCATCAAAATTTACCGTCTTGTTATTGCGCTACGTTAATCATCTTATTATCCATTGGGTTAAATACAATGAGTATATAACGTGAATTGTTGTCGATTAAACTGCGATTGAGATTTAGATTGAATCTGATGACAGATTTCAATAGTTTGATAAACCCACGCAAGACTTAACTTGTTGGTATAAATAACTTTAATTTTCTTGTGTGTATTAAATTTTCAGAGCCACCCGTTGGTAGATTCGCTATCAGGAGAAAAAGCGTTTTTGCCGAGACTTATGATCCAGAAGAAGATGAAGAAGATGAGGGTGCCAAGGTGAAATTCATTATTGCATATTTAAATAATTCTTAATTACAATTAATTTTATTTTATCAGCTTATATTAGTTAACTTATTGATTATTTATATTCATTGAATATTATTACGAGGATTTTTGTTATTTTTAGATATTTTATTCCTCTACAAGATACGAACAAAATTTTAGTTTTCACTTTATTTGCTATAACATCCGAGCGCGCTCTCCAAGAGAGTTTCTCGTCATTTGCACCTGATTCTCTTTGAGAATTACAAAAGGTTTGCCTTGTTCGATCATGCGTGCGATAAAAAAGCCTTTATGACGTCAGGGCACATGCTCGATAACCCCGGTATATACGTAATGTGTACGGGACAATTCAAGCGATATGATGTCGACAGGTTGTCCAATATAATGTACACGTAGAGTAGGCCTAGCCTTTTCATTCAGCTAAAATATTCCTTTTACTTTTAATTAGCTCATCCAATATTATTGCTATTATATCAATAGTAATAATAATAATATTTATTACTATTATTATTATAATTATTATTATCATCATCATCATCTATTGTCAACAATCTTATTTCTAATTACCGTAATGACCTCTTCAACTAATTTGCAATAATAACGACCACTTATATTTTCCGCGTTAGCAGAACTTTTTATCAAGCTATCGAGTTAATGAATAAGTCTAAGGTTCTAAAAGAATTTTCTTTGATTGTTATTATTATTGTTTTTTAAAATTTTTATTTGTGTTTCATAAAAAATAGATACAGGTGATGTAGCCGCAGGGTCGATGTAAAGAAGCACATGACATGCGCGAAGTAACAGTTATCTAGATGCCTTGTAGTTTCTCAAACTCTAAAGTTTTTTTTTTCTCATTATTTTATTTCATGCTCCCTACTTCGCTTTTTAAATTAATTAATTTTATTAAAAAAAAAAATCTGATAAGAAACTTTTGATAAAACTGATAAAATATTAATGACTCAATTTTATTATATTTTTTTTTCTGTTATTTTAAATAGATGGTGTATCCAAAAAGCGACGAACAGCGGCAGAGGTTGAGCGAGAGCGTTAAAAATATTCTTCTATTCCGTGCTCTCGATAAGGTATAAACCCAATATTAATATACATATATGTATGCAGGCATAACAATAGAAGTAGTATACAGTACTCTAGAATTTCGTTCAATATTTCCGATATTTCGTTAGTGTCAAACGCCGATAAAATATAATCTGGTTTGTATTCAAATGTTTTCAGGAACAAATGGCAGATGTACTGGATGCGATGTTTGAAAAGAACGTCGAACCGGGAGATTATATCATACGTCAGGGCGATGATGGTGATAATTTTTACGTCATTGAGAGGTAGGCCTTGAACTAAAACGACCAATGACATTTTAGCAAACTAAATGCGATTTGAATTTAAATGGATTTTTTGTTGTTGTTCTTTTTACTTTATTTATTTATACGTTTTATCTGTTTTATTTAAAGAGGCAAGTTTGAGGTATACGTTAAAGATCCATCAGGCAAGGATATGTTGATCCACACGTACGATAACGGCGGAGCATTCGGAGAATTGGCGCTTCTTTACAACATGCCACGTGCAGCAACTATTAAAGCCATCACGAAAGGCACACTGTGGGCCATGGATCGGCAAACATTCCGACGTATATTGTTAAAGTCTGCATACAAGAAACGTAAAATGTACGAGAATTTGATCAACAAAGTCCCGATGCTAAAGTCGCTCGAGGTTTGTATTGCTGTAACAAATCGATGCCATGGTCATTGATTTTTTATTCCCATTCAACTAACATATACATATACATATACATATATATTTATATTTATATATACATGATATGAATTTCGTTTATTATAGACTTATGAACGAATGAATCTCGCTGACGCATTAGCTCCGAAGCATTTTTCCGACGGCGAACAGATTATCCGTCAAGGCGATATGGCCGATGGGATGTACTTTGTCGAGGATGGGGTTGTTAGGATCACGATTATCGGTGAAAACGGTCGTGAGGTAGAGGTAAGTTGACATTTAGATGCATCCTATTTATTGATGCGCCGACAAGTTATTAGTATTGTTATTGAGATAACTAAACTTTGTATATCATTATCTTTGTTTTTAGATCAATCGTGTACCCGCTGGTGGTTATCTAGGTGAACTGGCTCTAGTCACACACAAGCCACGCGCTGCCTCTGCATACGCAGTTGGAAATGTCAAGCTTGCCTGTAAGTGTATAACACAATATAATGTCCCTCCTAGTATCTGTTTCTGAGCATCAACTTTATCGATTAAACTTTCTACTCAGCCTAAGTGAATATACCATACTTAATTTGAACCCTCGACTAACTTGTCTTGTAATTTTACTTTAAAGTTTTGGATGTCGAGGCTTTTGAACGGCTGCTTGGTCCTTGTATGGAATTGATGAAGCGCAATATTGACGACTATGAAGATCAATTAATAAAGATATTTGGCAGTAAAACTGACATCTCCGATATCCGATGAATGTCCAGGCAGGCAGCAACCTAAGGGCATCGCGTCGTTTTATGGTAATTTTCACGATATACTGACGCTCGATATAAGCACCCAATTCTTCAACACCCGCTTAAAAACAATTGCATTCATGGTATTTTGAGTATATATACAAGTATACAAACATATATATATACATACATATATTTTTTTTTTCATCCTTGATGGATGTCACTCGCGCAATTGCCCTCAAGTGAAAACAAAGTATAAATATTAATTATAAATATATATATGATATAAGTTTATCATGTGAGTATTATATCTGTAGCTAAACAAAATTTATACCTATTTAAATCTAAAAAAAATGAAACAATTTTCAAGTACAATCACTTTCGTATTATGGAAGCACAATTACGGAGAGTTTATTATCGAAATGAAGTTATGAATATATCACGTGAGACTGTAATGGATTGGAAAGTATTAAAAAACAATTTTATTATGACTTAATTAAAATCTTCCGTACGGTAAACAAACTAACAATAAAATAATAGTTATAATAATAATAATAAAATAATATTAACAATAATTATAATAATAATAATAATTATAATAAAAATAATCAATTACCGTACTAAGATGGAGAGATATTTGAGAATGTGCCGATTGTTTTTCCACTCTCTTATTTTTGAATCGAGACCAAAAAATAATTAAAAAAAAATAACCAATTTATTAATTTATCAAGTTAAAGTCTTTCTCACTTGTATCTATATATTATATAAAAAATTAATACTTTTAATGAGAGGCATATTCATTAATAGATTAATTAATTCGATGTTTCGCGTGCATTCATTCATTGTTCCCAGTAAATGTTCCAGTGAGAATAATACAAGAAACTTCCCAGTGATATGAGTTAGTAATTATGTGAGGAATAATAACAAAGAAAAACCAATAGAACTAATAATGTTTCTAGCTAACGGAAATTATTGATTTGTATAAATATCTTTTGTTTTTCTAAATTAATGCTTGTTAGATTAAAAAAATGAAAAAAATATCGTAACTGTCGGTAGATCATACGTTGCTACGAAACAAATACTCACTTGCGAATAATCAACATTTAAAGTAATTAATTTCGCGTACATATATCATTATTGTCAATAAACATATAAATAAATGTAAATCCAAATGCAGTAGTAAAGAGTCGTTTTCCCAACCACTAACGTACACAGCAGGATAATATTATTGACACACTTAATATAATTACAAGAGCGAATCTCGTCGATTCTTATTATATCGATTTCATTAAATTACCCATACTGGATTTTTTATGGCAATTACTATCTGATATATATACCTCGCGTGTCTCATATATATATTTATAAATTAAACTCAATTCTCTAATAATTAATAATCTTTGGAAGATTTGATGATAATTGTAGAGTGTGTTAATTAAATCAAGTATCAATTCGCTCTTTAATTGCCAAAAAAAAAAAAAAAAAAAAAAAAAAAATAATCAAAGATGATATTTGTACGTAGTGATTGTAGATAATGTCATGTTTCTAGAGTATTGAACTACTGTATTATTTTTATACCAACTATTTGAAATTCACCATCAGAAAAAAAAATGATAAGGGTAATAATTAAATTTGATACCTCAATAATTTGAAGTAAAAAAAAAAAAGTATATTTAGGCAATCAAACATCTGGAGTGTGTGTTTATATGTCAATGTTAACCTGTTATTACTGCCCTTAATCGTGTTTTTTTTTTTTTTTTTTATTGAGTCAATGTTCTTCCGTGACTAGGACGTAAAAAAAATTGATTTGAAAATTGTCAAGTGATGATTGTATGTTATCGAATTGTAAATTCGATCTCATCCAATCATAACTGAAAATAAAAAAGGTATCATAAAAGAGAAAACAATTTTTGTGTGCAATTGAACACTTGGAATATAAAATCCTATAAATATATAATATCAGTACCTACTTTACCTTGACATCACTTGGGCATTGTTCTTGTAGTTAAATAAAGTCAAAAAATAATTGCGAGAAGCACATACATACATTGTATTATTATAATTTATATATATATTATATATTAAAATTATATTGAATATTGTCTTTACGTACAATAGCTTCTAGAAGAACAAAAAAAAAAGCGATAAATTTTATTGAAATTTTATTTAAATTTATTAAGATAAATATATCTTTATTATTGTGTTATATATTTAATATAAATTGTTGCTATTTATTATTACAACTGTCATTGTCATTTTAAATGTATGTTAACAGTATTTATGATAAGTGATTTATGAAAGTAATACTTTTTGAATTATCAGTGTGAAAAAGTGTTCTTCTTCTTATTATTGTTTTTTTTTCTTTATAATTTAAATATTTCAAATAATCTCATTTGTTTTTAATGATCGTGAAAGAATTTATAAGAATGTTATATATATATATATATATGTGCAATGATATATAAAATAATTGTCTGGGTTAATATTATATTATATTGAAAAATTATAAATATATGTAAGTGAGTTAATCAGAAGAGATAAAGGAAATATTAAAATTACGTAAGTTATTAAGTCATGTATGTGTGTCATTGTAATAAATATTTTCCAAAGATGGAAAATAATAACATAAGAGCTTCCTTCGAGGCACATTAGTATAAAAGTCACGTTAAACGTTTTATTATTTATATTATATTAGTCAATTTATTATTGTCATTACTATTATAGATATAATGAATATGTCGAACAAAAGATTTCTCATATTATATATAGAAAAATTTTTATGTTCTTCATAGTGTTTGTGACATTTGCAAACAATTGCAAAGAAGGTTGTGTGTATCGCGTTTAAGATAAAAAATGAAAAAACAAGTTAAGGAATTCACGGCAAAAGCAATATTGAATAATATCTTCTCTATGATTGTCTTGTAAAGATTATTATTTATGTTTCTTTTATCGATAAATGAGCTTGCTTGAGAAGGTCGTAATGGCTTAACATAAAAATAAATAACTAGATGGATTTATTTAATTTACATTGTGTATGAATCTCCTTGAAAGAAAAAAAAAAGTAAAAGATCATAATCGATAAATTAGAAAATAAATAAAAATTTATAAATTATATAACTAAACCCTTTATTTCAATAAAAAGGGTTGATGTTTACTGTATGTCTTCGTCCATTAAATTGAGCACGTGTCCATTACGTCAAGTGTACATTATTTAAGACGTTACGTTGCTTAGCACACACGTCATTAAATTTTATATTTATTTAAATGTTTACGCACACAACTAGCGCTTTATTGATAGATAATTATTATAATTATTATTGAATAATCAGTTATATTAATGTACTATCTAAATCATAAGTAGAAGATCAAAGTTAGTGTATATGAAGAAGAAAAAAAAATTTATTAAATTTACTTCTATTGTGAGATGAGAGAGCAAATCTATTAAAAAATTTATCTGACGGCGAGGTATAAATTTTTTTCCATTATAAATTATAAAATTAATGTCAACTTGAACAAAAATAAAAAAAGATAATAAAAATATCATTGCCGACTTCGAATGCTGATCTAGCAAATCGTGATATAATGACTAACGCACGAGTGCAGCTGGCCTGGCCGTGTCGGATAATAAAATATTAAATAATCATATCACTCAATATTTAACAGTCCAACAAAATAATAGTAATAATAATAATAAATTACCAAACAATTATATCACGGGTTGCTAATATTGTTTATTAAAAATTATCAAAATGTCTCAAAAGTCTATCAGATTAAATAATAAGCAGCATTCACGTCGGAAGTATTGTTACTTCATAGATTATAAGTTGTTCTAGTCCTTAAGTTGATCGTTATTTTACTCAACTATTTATGAAGTAAAAACAAAAATAATAATATTAATAATAATAATAATAAAAATAAGAAATAATAATAAAATAAAAAAGATAAAAGATATAATTGCCAATTATCGAAGCTAATAGATATCTGACTATTCGAATAAGTCTTTATGCTCAAGCTTCTACAAACTCTTATCACTGTCAATTCATATATATTTATTGATCATAACATATATGTACTAAATATACCTTATGCATCTGTACTGCGCACTGGAATTTATCTGAAGCAAGAGACTTATTTGAGTAGTTTAATAACAATAATAAATATCTAACAATAAAATAAATAGATAGTGTAATCAAAGTTAATATATAAAAAATAAATAAATAAATAAATGGACCTGGATTATTGGTATTGATTTAATTACCTTGTAATTATTTATGTATTTAAAAATATTATTTACAGTTTTATAAATCTTGGTTTTTAACAATTACTAGATTCTCCTGTTTGTTATTTAGCCACAGAATCATCTTGATGAACAACATCAACAAAAGCCAGAGCAGTTAGCAAGGCTGAATGAAGCTGATCACGATCTACGCCGTGAGATGATTTGTAGTTGGAAATCAAGTCAGCTTCAACTGCAATTTTCGGAAAATCGGTTATTTTGTGATGTAAGTTGCCTTCTAAAACATTTTTAATAATAGATTCTGGGGGCATTATTTCATTGCCAACAGTTAAATTAAATCGTTTGGCTGAAGACCGCGGTGCCATCATAAAAAAATTATTAATCTTTTGGTCCTCAGTACTGCTGATGTTATGATTATTACTTAATCGTCGACGCATACCCAAGATGCTGATAACAGTAGCAATTACTTGCTGTCGTTGTACATAAAATGCATAAGCAGTTCCTTTTAATTTACTCATTGATGTATAAGGATCAGCTTCCATAACGTAAGCATCTGCATCAGGTATTCGCTCGGTTATACTACTGACCGTATTAATTAAAGAAACTAAATTTGTTTTTGATAGATTTTCAATGTTCCTCTGTTCCCACTGAGTCAGATTATTCTTTTGGAGCAGCGCCCAGCTTATCGTATTGCCCCAAATATGTAAGCCGACTACAGATTTTATGCTCTAATAAATTGAATATAAATTAATTACTGACTTGAAATAAAATTAAATATGAGGCTGAAGTTAGGAGACATTTGACAATTTTTTGATTTTTCTTCAAAAATGAACTAGACATAGAAAATTGTTTATAAAAATGTCATTTATAATTTTTCAGAAATTCTAAAGGTGAAATTTTTAAATAAAATTTTCTTGCTATAATTTTTTTGTTAAAAAAAATTCTAAAAATTATCAAATGTCTTTAAAGTTCAGTGTCATAATTAAATATAAATTTCAGACTTACCTCTCGAGTATCTCTATCAACTGCAGGCACAGTTATAGCTTTTACAGATTTAGTTAACTTGGTAGTAATTTTTGGTTTTCCTCCACCCAATATAGACTTACAAAGTTTTATCAACGAAGGCACATCTTGGGTGACAAGAACATCACTGAAACTCTCAAATTTTCCATGCCTCTCTTTGTAATCCAAAAGCTTTTTTAACCGGGCTTTTTTTATGTCATACTTCTCGAAATCTGTTTCTGAACAATTGTTGATAATTTTAACTATCAATAACTCCTCTTCTTCACTAAACGCCTTTGGTTTTTGAATTTCTGGATTATTTTTTAGTCCTTCAGACCCTTCTAATCTAACAGCTGATGTGAAGAAATTTAATCTTGACAAGTAAACCTGAAAATTTTTTATTTTAATTATTTGTTAATTTTTATGACATTAAAGTTAGCTGTCACTTGACAATTTTTTAATTTTCTTTAACAAAAAAATTTGTTCTAAAAAATTATTTTTAAAAAATTGCATTTTTTATTTGTTAAAATTTCTACAAGTCCATTTTTTTAATAATTTTTTTTTTGCTGTAATTTATTTGTTAAAGAAAATTAAAACAATTGTGAAGTGACAGCTAAATTTAATTTCATTAATTTTTTTTTAATAGAGTAAAAAAATTAACATACAAAATTCAATCAATTTGACGTTTCGAATATAAAATAATAAAATATAAACAAGTTACCGGTTTAATTGCTTTTTTCAGTGTCCTTGTTATTGTTGACATCTTGATTTAAATATTCTATAATAGTTGTCATAAAATAATTTTATATAGACAACTGTCTTGTGAAATAAAACTTTTTGTGGTGATTGTTATGCTCAACAATATTTATATGTATTTGGCATATGTTTAACCTTTAAATACTAAGGAATGTTTGTTTGAAAATAAAAATAATAATTTAACTTGCATATTAGATTTATTTTTATTTGTAAAAGTTTACAAATCATAAAACTACATTTTTTTATTCACTATAATTTATATTGATATTTATTAAGAACTTTCATGAGAAATTTTTAAGTCACGTGCGTTCAATGTGCGACCACTAGTCCACGCTAGTGACTCCTTGATCATGTTCGTGAGATATTTTCAAACGGAGTCAAAATAACGAGGGATGACAATTGGAAGACGTTGATCATTAGATTTTCTGAAAAAATTCAGATTATTTATTTTAAATAAAATAATTACATTAAATTAAAAGATGATAGTGAAATTGAGAGACATCTGACAGTTTTTGGAAAATTTTTAACAAATAAATTACAGCAAGAAAAATTTATTCTAAAAAATTATAAAAGTAATTTTTTTATAATACTAAAGTTAGCCGACGTTTTTTAATTTTTTGATTTTTTTTTAATAATTAAATTAGAACAAGAAAAAACTTTTTAAAAATTGCACTTACAGTTTTTTGATTTTTTTTACAAATGAAAACTTTTTTTTATTTTTTTTTGTAATGATTTTTTCAATGAAAAAAATCTAAAAAATTTTTAAATGTTATTTTTAATTATTTTCTAGATCTAGTTTATTGTTTAATTTTCTTTAACAAAAAAATTTGTTCTAAAAATTATTTTTAAAAAATTGCATTTTTAATTTATTAAAATTTCTACAAGTCCTTTTTTTTAATAATTTTTTTTTACTATAATTTATTTGTTACAGAAAATTAAAACAATTTTGAAGTAACAGCTAAATTTGATGCCATTAATAAATACCTTGGAGGCCAGTAAGTAATTTCAGACATAACTTTTTTTTCAGGATGCTCAGAAGGTATTAACTCGTGCTGATGTTGATTAGAATTTATTTGATCACTAGTGACAGTATCATTGACACTAGGTTTATCTACAACTTGGTTACTCATTGAAGGCCATGCAAAAAATTCACCAGGTATTTTGACATTTTTCTCAGATTTCCAAAGATTGACTAAAGCTTCAGATTGATAGTAAGGCTGTACAGTATAAACCAATGTCCATGGTTTAATAGTTCTAGGATCTTTAAAATCTTCTTGACAATCGGCTCCTAGCAGAAGAACTCCTAGTAACTATTCAAATTAATTCATTAATAATTAAAATTAATTATGTTAAAAATTTAATTTGTTATAAATTAAATTTAAAAACTTACGAAGAACACTCGTGAGATCATTTTGTTTTGTACTGATAAATTTGTTAGAAGCTGGACTATTTATACTGTTTTTCATCAGGATTAAATCTTAGGAGGATAAGTATTATTTTACAAATCAAGGACCCTGATCAAAGGATTAGATCAATAAGGATGTTAAAAAATAAAAATTACAAGAACGATTAATTTATTAACGCTATAATAATAAATAATCAATAAGATTTATACGGAAAAAAAATGTAGAAAATATGAAGTAGTATCTTTATCTTTCAACTGATTCTACAGGTATGACATTACATCCCAGCAAGCCTTTACCAGCCCAGGGTCGAGGTGTCAGTGTCAGAACGGCTACTTTCATGTCCACGCGCTTAACCTTCACTATAATCTCCTTATAGCGACTTTGTTCCACAAGATCTCCGATGTCTTTCAAAGTTCTGAAGTTCTGAACATTTACTGATCCAAATTCTATGACAAGATCGTTTAATTGGATGCCCTGGAATATTATATTTGAGTTAGCAAGTGAGAATTAAAAAAAAACTTATAAGAATCAAGAATAAGTGAACAAACTTACCGCTGATTCAGCAGGAGAGCCAGAAGACACCAGATTAACTCGAAGGAATGGTTCCCCTGGAACTTCATCATCTTCTGGGATATTTTCTGATGCTGTTACTCGGCTAGTAGCTGGTTCTTCGCCACTTTTACCTGCTAGTGAGTGTACTTTGAGTAATCCAGCTTCAATTTTTTTCATCAAAGTTTTGTGGTCGTTCTGAAGACCTAAAAAGTAAAATAATATGACACTGAAGTTGACAGATATTAAAATTTTTTTTAGAATTTTGTAGCAATTAAATTATCATAAAAAAAATTAAATTAAAAAGTTTCACATGTAAAAATTAATAAAAATTACAAGTGAAAATTTTTAGAAGCATTTTTTTATTGTAGTTGATTTATTAAAAAAATTTTTTAAATTAACAGCTGGCGGCTAACTTCAGTATTATAAAATAATTCATCAAATTTTAACAATTAAAAAATTAAATATGAGAGTAAAGAATTTGTTGTACAGGTTATCTTACATATAATCCGGCTTCGGGCTTGTCGCACTTGATAAACGTCAATATCAGCTCGTGGATAATCTTCGGCATCTACCAGAGGTTCGTTCATCCCCACATGATTCTAAAAATTATTAAAATTTAGTTATTTTTTACCTTAAAAAAATAACAAGTCATCCCGTAATCAAAAATTATGTAATTAAATCATAGTATTTAATTTATAAAAATAATTTAATTAACTTACATTTTCTAAAATAATCCTCAATTCCTGTAGCTTACTTTCAATTGAATCTTTTTCCTCCATAAGTTCTAAAACATTTTTTTTCGCATCTTCGAGCTCCATGTCGACAACCATTTTCATTGTTTTTATTTTCACATTTCAGATTTCACTTCACTGAGGTCTTTTTCTCCCTCCAAATACTCCAAATGAACAACACTGAAGTTAGCCGTCAGCTGTTAATTTTAAAAATTTTTTGAATAAATTAATTACAACAAAAAAATGCTTCTGAAAATTTTCACTTGTGATTTTTATTAATTTTCACATGTGAAAATTTTTAATTTAATTTTTTTTATAATAATTAAATTGCTATAAAATTCTAAAAAAATTTTTAATATCTGTCAACTTCAGCGTTATCCAAATGATGACAACGATAGTTCAGGGCTGTATCACAGCTGACTGCATTTAAAAATTATTAGTTTCTTTTTAAATTAAGTATTTTCTTTCATCATAAAAAAAAATGACAGTTTAATAAGAAGTTAAATTATTATAATAAATTTATGAAATTATCAGTGAGTATAAAAAATTAAAATTATTAACTATTTAATTAATTTATTTGTTAATTAATAAATTTAAATCTGTCATTGAGGTTATGATAAACAGTGTTGATAAAAATGAGTTTACTATCACTTACATCCCGGGTAATTAGACTCAGAACCAATTTACTAAGCCTACGGTGTTTAAGCGAGCAGAAATTACCAAAGCCTAATTTAAGATTCAAGGAAGCTCATCCAAAATCGAAGCTTTTTGACTCCAAAGCCGAAGTAGCCGAGTACGAGAAGCAACAAAAAAATGAAACAGGTCCAATAAAATGGATTTTGCTCGGTGTACCAATTGTGACTTTTATTCTTGGTACCTGGCAAGTGGAGAGACGCAAATGGAAACTAAATTTGCTGGAAGATCTCCACAGAAGGACGCACTCAGAACCAAAACCTCTGCCAGAAGATCTGTCAGAGCTATTAGAGATGGAATACTGTCCCATCAAAGTAAAGGGAAAATTCTTGTATGAAAAAGAATTCACAGTAGGTCCAAAAAGTTTGATTGTTGACGGTGCTGGTACATCGGAAAAAGGAGGCGGGGGTGGTATAATTGGCGGCGGCGGACGTACTGGATTCTGGGTGATAACTCCATTTAAATTAGAAGATCGTGACCTGACAATTTTGATCAATCGGGGCTGGATTCCGACGAGAATAGAAAAGTATCCAGTTGAAAAATTAGCACATATTCCAGGCACTTTTGAAATAACAGGATTACTGAGGTTGCATGAAGAGCGACCACCATTTATGCCCAAGAATAAACCCGAGAGCAATTTATGGTTCCATAGAGATCTTAGGGCCATGGCAGAGGTCACCGGTGCTGATCCGATTTATCTTGACTTGATAGCACGTGATGGCGCACCTGGTGGTCCAATTGCTGGGCAGACGCGTGTGTTTCTGAGGAATGAACACTTTAGTTATATTGTTACTTGGTACTTGTTGTCAATGATAACATCATGGTTTTGGTTCAGATTATACATACAAAAACTACCACTTTTGTAATTATGTCAATAAAAATAAGTCACTTATTATAATTTAATTTAATTTATTTTATCATTCAAAACTGTAATAATAAATTATATTGAATTAATACTCAAGACATTTGTATTTTTAGAAACAATGCTTTAAAAAATCGAGCTTCATAAGTAACAGTATGTTTAGCCTCTGGAATCAACGGTACTTCATTAATATCATAAGGCTGCTCAATTATCGTGGAAACATCTCTACCATAAGCTTCGCATTGTTCTAAAAACTGAATACATTCCTGAATCGTTGAATCCTTAAGGACAACAAGCTGCTTAGCTAATTGTTCAAGAAGAGATAAGAAACATCTTTTAGCATAAAACCACGTATCAGTACCCAGTTTTTTATTATAAGGCTCTAAACTTTTCATTACTCTCGAAATTCCGAACTCGTAGTTGCCTTTGGCACAATAAAGAGTGCCTATTACCATATTAACTATACATAAATGAAATAATTTTTTATCTTGCTCTTCAAAGGCTACTGTTTCTTCTTCTTTTTCTATTTTTTTCATCAACTCTTCAGCTTCGGCATTTTGGGTTGTCATTATGTAACTAACACATAGATTTGCTAAAACTATTGCACTTACATCCAAGATCTGAAATCAAAAAGTGATATTAGAAAAAAACTGTAAATTTTTATCGAAGTAATAATATTTATGATCATGAGGCTGAAGTTAGCAGACACTTGACAATCTTTTGATTTTGCTTAAAAAATAAACTAGTCATAGAAAATTATTTATAAAAATCTTATTTATAATTTTTCAGAGCTTCTAAAGATGAAATTAAAAAAAAAAAATTTTTTTGCTATAATTTGTTTGTTAAAAAAATTCTAAAAATGATCAGATGTCTCTCAATTTCAGTATCATTTATGATCTTGAAATTAGCTGTCAGCTGTCAATTTTAAAAATTTTATTAACAAATTAATTACAATAAAAAATGCTTTTAAAAATTTTCACCCATAATTTTTATGAATTTTTACAGGTGAAATTTTTTATGACATTAAAGCTAGCTGTCATTTGACAATTTTTTAATTTTTTTTTAACAAATAAATTTGCCCCAAAAAATTATTTTAAAAAAATTGCATTTGTAGTTTTATTAAAATTTCTAAATGTCAATTTTTTAAAAATTAGTTTTTGCCATAATTTATTTGTTACAAAAATTCTTAAAATTATCAACTATCTGCTAAGTTAATTTTCATAATTTTTTTTCTGATAATATAAATTTAGAGAAAAGTTTATAATTTCGAAAGATCTGTCAACTTCAGTGTCATTAATATTTTATAAATTTACATTATCGTATTTCTTCTTAACAATTGGTTCGTAAAAGCCGGTCGCTTCTTTAAATTTATTTTCTTGCATAAAAAGAGTATGAGCTACATTGAGCCGCCAGACATCGTGGTCATTACAAAAATCAGCGCTCATGCGAAATATCTTCTCAACTTGGACATAATTTTCCAGCTCCCAATAAATTTTCGCTTGGGCCATTAACACAGGAATGTATCGTTCTAGTGTTTCATCGTAATCATTTACTGTTTTTTTAACAGCATTCTCATCGTGGTTCAGTCGCGCTTCCTGGACTTGCTTCGCTAACTTGCGCAAAGTCTCGCAATGTTTATTAGCAAGATCATCTAGCTTTCTGTAAGCTTCTTCAGGAGCAGTTTGTTGAGTTATCAATGCATCCAAGAAATCATAAAGATACTGCAAAAAAATAAATTTTAAATGAAAAAAAAAAAAAACTTTTTGTAATTTAATTTTTTATTTTAGAAACGAAAATTTCCTCAGTACGGCCCTGATATATAAATATTGATGTTTGTTTTTTTCTCTCTAACCTCAAATAAATAATGTGTTGATCGATTATTATTTTAATTGTAGTAAACATTGTAAAGTATGATTATTCATTGAAACAAGAAATTAATTGGTACTAAAAATGACGCGTTGTGAAATAAATGTGATTTTTCAAGGAAAAGTTGCGGCAGTACAAAATTATGGAGCCTTTGTCGAAATTCCTGGATGTAAACAACAAGGTCTCATACATAAATCTCAGGTATTGATTTTTTAAATAATTAATTTTAATATATTGGTAAAATTATGACAATAAAGTATGAAAATTAATTTAGGAGATATTAAATAATTTTTAGAACTTTTTTTAAAAAATAAATTATGGCAAAAAAAATTGTCATGTAAAATTTTTAAAAACTAAAAATGCAATTTTTTAAAAATAATTTTTTAGAGTTAATTTAATTTTTAAATAAAATTAAAAATTCGTTAAATGACAGATAACTTTAATGTCATCAATAAAGTTAGCATTAAACCATTCTTTAATTTTTTTTAAAAAATAGATTTTTTCCAAAAAATTGTATTTTTTAATTTTTTAAATTTCTGCATGTCAATTTTTTTGCTATAATTTGTTTGTTAAAAAAATTCTTAAAATTGTAAAATATCTGCTTAATTAATTTTCATGATAAAATAATTAAAATTTTTATATTGACAGATATTTTTAGTTATTAATTAATTTATTTTTTTTTATTAATTAGGTGAGTTCAACATGGGTCGATGATGTAAGTGAAATATTGAAACGTGGAGAATCAGTCTGGTGCAAAATTATATCGATCGGAGAAGATGGAAAAATAGGATTGTCTATGAAATTCGTAAACCAAGGTAATGGTAAAGATTTAGATCCGAACGGCGTAGAACTTGACCGAGAAGAGCAAAGAAAAAAACCAATGCCGAAGCAACGAAAGCCCATCGAACTTCAGGCGGTCTTAAATTCTATTTGTCGAAGATGTAAATTAAAAGGTCATTTTGAGCATGATTGTTTTACGCCAATCGATGGTAAAAAGTATGATTTACTCCCAGAGATTGAAAATGAACCATTTCAACCACCACAGCCTGTCCAACAAGAAGTACCTGAAGAAAAAGCTCAGAAAAGTGAGAAAAAATCAAAATCTAAAAAAGTTAAAAAAAAGAAGTCGAAGAAGAAACGATCTGTTAGCAGTAGTTCTGATGATAGCTCTTATGAAGCGGAAAAGAGACATAAGAAGAAAAAGAAGAAACACTCGAAACAGAAAAAAAGAAAACACAGTGAGAGTTCTAGCGATTCGAGTGATGATTATCGAGAAAAACATTCTAAAAAATGTAAACACTCTAGATCTAAACCTTCCGACTAATTTAAAAATTGTTTAACTTATAATATTAATAATAATTTTAATATTAAAATTAAAGATACAAAACTATATTATTTATATTTAATTATTAAATAAATTAATTTACTTTTAAATACTTACTGGAGTTAAATACTTGTAAGTCAAGTGAACATTTTCAGCCAACACGTCAGCCGCGAGATCGTAGTATTGAAATTTGCAGTATAATAAAAGTAAGTTAGCAAACGTTTCAGGTGGAAACGGATTCTGTTGAAGCAAAAATTGAAGTTTTTCAAAACCTTCATTCGGTTTAGTATCCATGTTGATTAAAGCTTGGTTGTGCAATGTCACAGCATCCAATTCTTCTTCAGAACGAGGTGGCATGTCCGTAAGAGCGTCTTTTGCTGCATCATCTAAAAAAATTTTTTTATTTTTACCCCGAGATATTTATTTAATTGTTTAAAATTATAAAAATTTTTTTTTCTTACAGTTTTTTAATTGATATTCTATTGCAGCTTTTAAATTGAAAGCTTCTGTCAAAGCAGTTTCGTGTAAAGTTAACGTATTACCAACACTTCTAACTTCAATTCCTTCTGTTGTTACTCCGACACTTAGCTCTGGATGTTCTCTGATTCCTTGTTCAATAATGTCAGCTGTAAAAAAATATCAATTCGAAAAATTATTAAATTAAAATGAAGAATATCAATATTTATTTAGGTGAAATTTTGAGTAATTGTAATTGTAATTACCAATGTGTTTTAAAGATGATGAATACTCTTTCAATTTATAAAAACACAAAGCAACATTGTAAGACAAGTGCGGTTTAAATCCTGCAATCTGTAAAGCGCTTAGAAATTTTTTTAATGCTTTTTCATATTGCTCCTCTTTATACAAAAGACATCCTAAATTTATTTCCGTGTCAATATCATCAGGCGGACACTGGTCGATTAAATTTTTCACAGCTATGATATCTTCCTGCCCATACTTGATAGCTGCTTGCAATTTTTTCACGTGATTGTCTAAATTTGAATTATTAGCAATTGTCAGACAAACATTCCATGCTTCTTGAAACAGACAGGCTTGATGCAGTGATTGCGCATAATAAAGCTTATAGAGTTTTTCTTCTGGACACAAGTGCACTAGTTTTTCGTAACATTCAGCAGCATTGATAAAATCTTGGGTGTAAAAATAACAATGAGCCAATAATGATAAACATGGTCTTGACTAAAAATAAATTCAGCAGGTAAGTATCTAATTACTGATAGATAAAGTTAGCCGACATTTATAATTTTTTTTTATTTTTTTTTAATTTATTAAATTAGAACAAAAATTTTTTTTTAAATTGCACTTAAAGTTTTTCAAGTTTTTTACAAATGAAAAATTTTTTCTTATTTTTTTGTAATGATTTTTTCAATAAAAAAAATTATAAAAATTTTTAGATGTCGGCTAATTTAATTTAAGAAAAATCATACGTCAGGGTGAGAAGTCAGGAGATCCGTCAGCACATGAATACTGTCTGTATATCTTTGTTCCTTGATCTATGAAAAGATGTTTAAATCAATGAATTATCTTGTGAAATGACAATTAAATAATTTAATACATACCATGGTATAAATAATTTTAGTATATTCTCCATCTCGTATGTGGATACTTTGTATAAAGCTTGTCATTGTATTGAGTAAGTCGTACTATCTCCTCATTGAGAATAACATAACGCTACCACGTGTTATGTTGTGTTAGCTCTCAAGTGGTTACCATGACGACCTTAGTGGGACATGACAGTTCTATATATGCAATGAAAGCTGTTAATAACACTTTTTTACTTTATATGTATCATTGATTATTGACAGTGATCTTACGATGATACTGAAGTTAGCTGACAGCTCTCAATTTTGTAAATTAATTCTTTTATCAAATCAATTACAACACTAAAAGTGCTTCTGAAAATTTTCTCTAATTTTAACCTGTGGAATTTTTTTATTAAATTTTTTTTACACCAATTTAATTGTTATAAAATTCTAAAAAAATGTCTAATGTCTGTCAACTTCATAATACTAAAGTTAGCCGACTTTTTTAATTTTTTTATTTTTTTTTCATTTATTAAATTATAACAAAAAAATATTTTTTAAAAATTGCAGAAATTTTTTTTTTTAAATAATTCTTCAATAAAATAAATTTTTGAAATTTTTAAATGTCGGTATTTTTTATTATTTTTTTTTAACTAAATTAGAACAAAAAAAAAAATTTTTTTTAAATTGCACTTGAAGTTTTTCAAGTTTTTTACAAATAAAAATTTTTTTAATAAAAAACAAGTTCTAAAAATTTTTAAATGTCAGTTAATTTAATTTTTATCAAAGTGACAACTTTTATTAACAATACTAAAATTAT
>JZSA01003349.1:0-11938 GCA_000956155.1 Cotesia vestalis
ATGATGATGATAGTACCAATGATTCGGATATTAATTTAAGGTACGAAGATTCACAAATCATCCTAGAACCAAAGAATAATTTACAAGATTTATTCTCATCGCAATAATCAACCAAATTTATAAATTTTATTTTAACGTGCAATTTTTATTTAAACTTAAAAATTTTATTTTATTTTAAAGTGTGATTTTTTAATAATAATCATGTGTGTTAAAAATTTTATTTTAATTTAATTTAAGATGCTTTATAACAGATTTGTAATCAAAAAATTATTTGAGCTATGATTTTTATTTTTAAGTAATTGATAATCATATATATTTATGTATTTTAATTAAATTTACTTATATACACATATATAAATCCATTTGTATTGTATAAAAAAATTGTAAATATATTTTATACTTTTATTAAAGTAAAAAAATCTTTAATTACTTTAAATGTCATCTTACAAAATTTAGCAGTCACTTAACAATTTTTTAATTTTTTTTAACAAACAAATTTATTCCAGAAAATTATTTTTTTAAAATTGTATTTTTAATTTTTTTAAATTTCTACATGTCAATTTTTTTTGCCATAATTTATTTTTACAAAAATTATTAAATATCTGCTAAATTAATTTTCATTCAAAATTCAACTTCGATAATTCTAACTAGTTCCGAAAGACGGAGCTGTCAGCTGATTCCTCAATTGACATTGACGTCTACAACTGCTGATGTGAATGCTAATGTTTATCAAAATGTAAAGCAAGTTACACCTGTTTAATTTATCAACAAAAAGTATTATAAATAATTTATCAAAAATAGTAAATAATGATACTAATTAAACAATTTATAATATTAATTTAATAAATAAATAATTAATAATGATTGAAGTTATTGGAAAGTTATTAAAAGGGCCAGTGTATTTTTCTGGTGAGGTTATTGAATGATATGTTACATTTAGTAACCCACTGAATCCAATTCATCAGAAGTCTCAAAGTTACAAGTATGTTATTTAATTATTTTATTTTTTTTATACTTAATTTTATAATAATAATTTATTTAAATTAACACTTTAGTGATGTCTTTGAAGGATTAGCTTGGGCAAGCGCTCAACTGCACTGTCAGTGCTCAGCTAATGACAAAATAGTTATTACTGACAAAATAAATTCAAGCCGTACATCGGCAATAAATGCTGAAACGGCATTTGCACCATGGCAAAAGGACAACGGTCATGCTGTGGTGAATACAAAACCTAAGATTTTATTTTGTGATTTAAGATTATCTCCAGGAGAAAGCAAGACATGTAAGGAGTTGTCATTAAAATGAAACTGAAATTCAGAGACATCTGACAATTTTTATAAATTTTTTCTAATAAATTATAGCAAGAAAAATTTATTTTGAAAATTCAATTTTTAGAAACTCTAAAAAATTCTAAGTGGAATTTTTTATAAATAATTTTCTAAACCTAGTTTATTACTCAAGAAAAATTAAAAAAATTGTCAGTCTACCAATTTCAATAACATGTCATTAAAGTCGTTCAATTAAATTAAAGCTTGTACTAATAATTATTATTTATTCTAGATATTTATAGAGAAACAATTCCTTGTGACGCTCCACCTTCTTATCGTGGTCAAGCTATTAAATATTCTTACAAAATAACTGTAGGAGCCCAACGAGTCAACTCACCAATAAAATTGCTCCGAATTCCTTTCAGAGTCTTATCTCTAAGCGGTAAATATTTGTACATTTATTTTAAATCAAGGACAAATTTGAGTCACCTTTTTTACTTAAATAACATTTCCAGAGTTACCAGAAGTGGCGATATGTAACGATAGCGTCGATCTGAGTCCCAATAATCCTTTTATGGACACTCAGGAACGTGAGAACCCGCTAGAAATATCACTGCAGACTCTTCAAAATCTGACAGCTCGTCGCAGTCCCAATTTCTACAACATAACTAATGGACGAGGAAAAGTAGTTCGTTTTTGTTTATTTAAAAATTCCTACAAACTAGGTGAAGACATCGTCGGAACATTTGATTTTTCAAACGCAACAGTATCATGCGTCCAGGTCTCAGTAGCACTCCAATCCGAGGAGCATATCGCTGACGAGTACAAGCGTGGAAAGGGGAACCCTTCGCGGATGAGTTACAACAAACACCACGAAGTTTGTCTCGGATTAAAATATTCACAACTGGTATTGCCGATTCCTCTGCATGTCACGCCGGATTTTTTTACGCATTTAATGACACTAAAATGGCGTTTGCACTTTGAATTTGTAACGACAACAAAAGTTATAGAAATGCCGATGGCTAACACGATCGACTGGCAAGCTCCTTCTAGTCTCGACGTCGAAACGATGGTTTGGGACCTTCCGCTGCATATTTATCCGTCGATTACTCCGTCAAATGCATCAATACAACAGACCAAATAAAATATTGTCATATAATATACTTATTAAATTAAATATTTAATACATAATTGTTATGAAGAATCAAAAATACTAATAAAAAAGTTATATTATTTTTTTATACATAATTTGGTATTTATAACAGTATTAATATGTCAACAGAATTATTATAGATATAGATAGCTGGATAATACAATTGCACTGGGTAAAATTTACACACAAAAAATAAATTTCTTGCGCCAAAAAAATTTAAAGGAAGACAAAAATTATTTTGGAGCAAGAAGAAATTTTCTTGACTCAAGAAAATTTGACTTGATTCAAGAAATTTTCAATCTTCCTTAATATTTTCTTCAAGAATTTTTTTTTTTTCAGTGTATGGTTTAGAATTAATTACAAGTGTTGGTTGTAGCGATATTGTTCGTCTGATTCGGATGCGAGCCTTCGAGGTGGAGGCAAGGCAGGTGGTGGCGGCGGTACAAAAGGTCCATGATAGTCGTAACGATAGTAAGCCAACGATTCCCATCTAGGTGGATGCTGAACATCGTAAGAGCTCGTCGGCGACGGGTTTGCATAGTAATTAGCCACATCAGTATTACACGGAGCATAAGGATACTGTGGCTCCAACAGACTTTGCAAATGTCTTATATAAGTAATCGCATGTCTCAGCGATTCAATCTTAGACAATTTTTTACCTGGCGGCTTACAAATTGGTAATTTTGATCTCAGCAGTTCGAATGCACGATTCATGTCGCGCATTCTCGTACGCTCTCGATCACATGCTGATTTTTTATAATCTGAAAAATTAATTATAAATTTTATTAGAGCATTCAATATTCATTTTTAATTGTTACTTATTAATTATTCATTCGTTCATTAATTTGTAGTCTTAAAGTAGTGAAACATGAAGTTGTTATTTAATTAAAATAAAAAAAAGAAATAAAAAAAAAAACAGTTGACGCATAGATTTGCTTTTTAATTGAGTAATTCAATTTTTATATTGACAATTTAAATTAATTTTTTGGTATATTTTATTTTATTGAAGAAAAGTTGTGAGTAATGGTCTAAAAAAATTTTTTTATTTATTGAATTTAAAATGGACGCGACGAAGATTCACCGAAGCCGTAAAGGAACTCAATTAAATGATGCTCATTATTTTCGCCGACCATTACCTCATACTAGAAAACGCATGACGATGTTGAAAATTTTTCCAACTCTTTCTGATAATAAAAAATCAATGGACTGCAACGCTAAGAAGAAAAAACGATTCAATAATTTGGACATCGAGCAACCTTCAACTGAAATTACATTGGTGTCTTACGATGACCAAAATGAAAGTAATCAATCGTCAGTTTCTGTAAGTCCTCATAAAATTATTCCAACTGGAGAGCTAAGTAATTATGTAAATTTGGATAAGGATCGATATCAAGATAATTCTGAAATTTTAAATGAATCACCGTCACTGAAGATAGAAATTTTGAAAGACAACACTTCGATTGAGACTATTAAATCCGAAGTAAGTAAGGAATTAATAGCAGTATTACCTGAAGAGAATTCAGTCGTTGAAGTAGAAAATAAAAATGATGATAAATTTGAAATAACGGAGCTGGAAAATAATGAAGAAGAAATAGAAGAAAAAGCTAAAGATCAAATTGAAGACAAAACATCGGAGGAAGATTTAATGAGTAATGATGAAAAATTGAAAGAAGTTCATGAAAATAGTAATAATAAAAGTTGGTGGAAAATAATTATTGATTTTTTTGGATCCCTTGTGGGCAAACGGGACTTTGGAAGTAGCAATTTTAGTGACAGAGGATCGAAGAAAAATGACAGTTTTAAAGAAATGAACAAAACAATGACATTAGTCACCGCAAAACCTGGTAATCCAAATATTTATCAAGCTTACGTATCATCATTGGCTAGCAATAAAGAAAAGCATCGTCTGAAGCGCGAAGTACGAACACGAAAGGAGAAAAAGAACCAACACTATCATTCAGATAAAGAACTAAAGAACCGTAAAATAAGTAGCCCGCTATAGTTAAATATTTATAAATAAGATTAAAAGTAAAATAAAAAATAATCAAACTACGCAAAAAATAATTTTACCTGTGAAATTATTACTACCTTTCTCAGATTGAGCAGATTCGCGTTGTACAGATTTTATTTTGGTCTGATGCAAAATTTCTAGATGCGAGTGAGGCCCAGCAGTTTCAGGTTCAGGAACTCTTATAACAAGAACACCATCCCCCGAAGTACTGGATCGTTCGCTAATTGAGTCGTCTTGCCAACGTCTTCTCAACGATTGCCGACGGATAAACGCAGCTTCTTTGACGGAGGAATTGAACAGCGGTTCCTCTTTGATTCGCAAGCCTTGGTGCTCAAGATTGCTGGCAGTAGACTCCTGTTCGTCGATTATTTGATGGGATTTCTTCACCATTTTATCCAAGTCCAATAGCACTGGAGATCTTCGCGGAAATTCGTCGTCGTTACTATCGTTTTCTGACTGTAAATCAATCAAAAATTATTTAAAAATATTGTCATGGAAAAATAAATAAAATTTTTTATCAAAATTACCTTGTAACCAGATTGACTATTATTTTTATCATTTTCTTCCATAGTTAAATAAATAACTAATTAATTGTTTTATTTATTTATCAATTGGCTCTTAGATAGAAGACAAGAATGAGCTAACTTTACACAGATGGAAAAATTCACTCGAGTAAGTTAAAATTTTGAAAACGACCCGAAACGTCTCATCGAAGATGTCACGTGTGACTATGAGGAACGTAGTTTGTCTTCAGATAAAATGTGGATCGGAGGCGGACACTCGTTATTAATGTTAATTTTATCCGTTTGTTAAGTATTCAGGTGTTCATGCCAGAGGTTCTCATATATTAACCGTCATAATCCGTCGGTTTTATCGATTGTTTGCAGTTGATCAAAATACAGTATTGGGACCACCTATGTATGTGCCCTTTTTGATCCCTTTTCCTACCGCTCTAATCTTATTAATTCTTCTTTATAGACATCTGTTTTCATATCAATTAAACCTCCATACATTTCAGTCTACATTGTGCTGATATAAGTAAAAATTGAGGCATTAAAAACAGTAATTATTGTGGTATTAAATTATTAAAAATATAGTAAGACTGTTGAGTGATATAAAGCATCCCTGGTGAGCAACGCATTAGCATAAGTATGTGTGGTGGTGGGACTCGTCATCGAGATCGGAATAAAAGTTGGAATACAAACATTGCGGACAATAAGAGTATTCTTCTATTTGGTCTGAATAGAAATATTAATGAAGCGAAACAGTTTTATTCACAGAATAAAGTGAAAGTGCATCGAACTATTATCGTCCCAATAACTTGTTATAGTATCTATTTAAGTAATAGATGATAGTTTAGAGTTAAAAAAATATAAAAGTTTTAAACTATATTAAATGCTTAATTCTATTTTTTTTTTTAATGGTATTATTTAAAACTATTTTTAATTTAAGACTCTCTTCGAATGAGTATGAAATCTGTTGAGCGTTCTTGAGACGTTTGCCGATGATATATTGATCCAGCACACCGAAACATTGTTACTATTATCGATGACTTTGTTGAACTGCCATTCGAATTATAAGACGGATCGTTATCTACATCATAACAATAGTAATAATAATAATTATTATTTTCTTTTTTATTATAAGTATTAATCACAAATTTTATTCATTCAATAAAAATTATCTTTACCGTAGCTTATCATATTTTGATTGCAAATTATTTTCTTCAGATAGCTTAATAAAATAATTCGAAGTTCACGATTAAACCACAAATAAATCCAAGGGTTTACGCAGCTGGTAAGGCTACTCATCAGAGTAAGAATCGTGAAAATTGGTCCTGTTCACAGAAAATAAATATTAATATTAATAATTTTGAAATATAAATGATTTATTACGATTTATGATACAAACCATTGATAAACGGCGAATTAGCAGCTTATGGATCCCAAGTTGCCCATAGTTGGCACCCGATGAACGGACTGCTTGTAATAATATAAAGACTTACAACTGTAATCATTTGCTTAATAGTTTTTATTTTAGCACGTGATATCAGCGGCTGACGATTTTTATGGTTCAAGTTCATTCTTTTCGTATCATGATCAAAGCGGTGAGAAATTTCTGTATTTTTTCTTATATCCAAACAAATTTTTGCGTATGTATAAAGAAGAACTACGAAAGGCAACAGAAAAACAGAAATACTGTACCTGAAAATTAAAAAAAAAAATTGTAATAAATTGTCATTGTTTATTTGTAGAAAAAAAATAAAAATTACCAAGTAACATAGGCTCGTTCTCCGTACGGTAGACTAAAAGATGCCCAGCAATCCCAGACGCCTGTTGAAATTTCTTGGTAAGAAAAAACAAACAGCTAAAATAATAAAATACTTATAATTAATAATGATCAAGATAATTTATAAATTAATACTTTTATGTATAAATTTAACATTTACTGTGTTAAATTAACAAAAAAGTGTTAAACTAACACAAAAAAATGTTAAATATTTAACATAAAAATCTTTAAATCAAAATTTTTTGAGATGCATTGACGCAAAATTTTTTACTGTGGAGTATTGTTTTGACTTGCACAGATTTCAAATTCTATCGAATTGGCATGTACATTTTATCCATGTAATTATTCTAGCTAATATTCATTATAACTTTCAATGTGTAATCATTATAACATTCTCGTGTCTTTCTTACAAAAATCAATAATAATTGATATGAAAAAAAAAATTTAATATGAGCATTGAAAGTTTCAGTTAAAGAAATTGCAGGTCTCATAAGTGAAGAAATCTGAATAGTATATACACAGAAAGAAAGAAAGTCTTGAGTCAAACGGAAATTTTCTTAAATCAAGAAAATCTTAAGGAAGATTGAAAATTACTTGAATGAAATTAAATTTTTTTAAGCCAAGAAAATTTCTTCTTGCTCCAAAATAACTTCTGTCTTCCTCACAATTTTCTTGGTTCAAGAAATTTTTTTTTTCTGTGCAAATATAACCAATATAATTAAAAAATTTATTTTAAGCAAATGTCAATCGAATAGAATAAATTTAATTACAATAAAAATTCATTATTTCTAAGTCAAAAAAAAATCTAGGTTCTGGATAAGTAATCTCTAAGGTATATCATATACTAAAACCTTCTCCGAAACACGGTGCAATTTTAAGGTATAAGTATTATTCTGATCGGTTCAGTAGTTTTCGCAGTAAAACCGAACAAAAAAACCGGCTCTCCATTTATTATCATCGATTCAATTGAATATTTACCTGAGGAATGCATAGAATGAACGCTAAAACCCAGGCGCTGTAAACCATTACTCTTGACTTTAATGAGGATGTACGGCAATAACTGAAGGGATTACAGATCGCCTGATATCGATCAATAGCTGTTGCGGTGAGTACATAAGAACTCAAGTAATTTCCGAATGGTTGTAAAAATTTAACAATTTTACACATTGCCGGTCCCCCCTGAAATCTATTGGTATTATATTGTCTCTGGAAAGAATTTATTTATTAAAACCAATTACCTGAATGTAATATCCCAACTGAGTTGAGGTAAGATGTTGAAAATTCCGGTGATAAAATCCGCGATACTGAGATGCATCATAAAGAAATACATGCGAGTTAATTTTCGTTGACGTCCATGATAACGGCGCAAGTAAAGAGCGAAGAAAATAAAACAATTACCGATTAATGTGATGATTAAATTTATCACTAGAACAATTATTTCCCAAAAAGCAAGATTTTCGTCTCTGGTGTCTAAACTCGTTGAGTTATCCATCATCACTGTTTGGTAAATAATTTTACCGAGTATTCCACTGTGTTTATTTTTTTATTCACTTACTCTGTTCATGTTATGTGTAAAGTTAAAGGGCAAGAATTGAATATTCATTACTTTCGATTCAATTCATTTCCTAAAATCATTTTGAATGAAAACTACTTCACTTGGTAGCTTATATTTAAAATAAATCACATACTATTATCAGTGATTCACAAAAATCTTACAATTGACATGAAAAAATTTAAATTTGAGTTATTATTAAATAAATTTTGATGTTGATAAATATTTTTACATGGTCATCTAATCTCAATAGAACTGAAGAGACAACTGAGAACTAAGAACTTATTCATAGTTTTATTTGATTGAAGGAAATCATAATAATGATTGACATATTGAAGGTAATTTCAAGAACTCGTTAATTCCGCATCTGAAAAAAATCAAAAATTATAGACTAACTGGCGTTGAAGTATACATAACTTATTATAATCGGCATTCATGTATGTCATTATGTTTTTGTCGGAATTTTTTCATTCATTATTATTATTGAAATTGCAATTTAATGTGATGAAAAGTGGTGTACCATCGTTGTTGATCTTCGATCTCTAATCAGGTATGCAATATTTGTACAGACAGCATACAAAAAAATTTGCCATTGATATAAAGTCTTCAAACGGCTGATGGTTATCGATGATCAGCGCAGTGACCATGTTATTGATCTTGACAGAAATAGTAATATATTCCTTGCAGTAATTACAGGTTCAATTAATTATGTAATTAACAAATCTATGTAAACAAAAATTATGTCTATTTTTAAGTACCAAAAAAATATGTTAATTTTCAATATATCTTCTCTTTTGTTATTGATCATAATCAAGCAAGGTTGCAATTACCTGAAATATAAAAAATTGTTATTGAATTTTTTTATAAATAATATTGTACTTATTGTAAAATTTTTTTCATTATTTTTATGTTTTTATTTCAGCGATTTTCATTCAATGAATTCAAAAACTTCTTGTGTGTCGTAAAATTACTGACTGAGGAAGTAACTAAAAAATTGGCCACTAGATGTCAGGATAAAGAAATTTCTTCAGTGATTCTTCAAGTCATATGTCCAGGACGTCAAACTTGAATTATTATTATTCTATTGTGTGATACTAAAACTTCAATACCAGTGTTATCTTCTTAATTGATATTACATTAATTGTCAATAAATTTAAAAACTCTAAAAATATTATTCAGTTTTTGAATATGTAAGGTAATTTTTGTTTAGTTTTTATTTTTTAAATCATCTAATAAAAAAATTAAATGGCAGTTCTCTCTCGATTACGGTTCATTTGACACTTGTACTTAATAATTAAATAATAAATATTTTTTATTTTTCAGTTGCGGTAAAATACAAATTTAAATAACAAAAAGGATTTATTTTTCAAACAATTAAAATTTAGTTTTTAAAATTTTATTTTATTTTATATAAGTAAAATTCAATAAACCGCGCCCTTAAAAATAAAATAAAATTAAACAAGTGTACATACACTTGTAAAAAAAAGCCTATAATTGCAATCGTAAGTAATGTCAGTGTCAGTTAGTGTATCGTTCTTGTAATTAATGTGAATTCACTTTTTCATAGATAAAGTTAAAAAAAAATTGTAAATGTTTTTATTTATGATTTTATTATTATTATTTAACAATATCAATTGCAATAATATACTTAAAAATAAATAATTGAATAATTGTGAAAAAAAAAATATCATTTGGGCTTGTTCACAAGAATTTAATTAATCATTGCTAATTTTTTTACGTCAATGATCCGTCATTACTAGTTAGAGAAATTATATAATCTTTGATACTCCGTGAGTCATAATATAATGTTATTAAATAATAATTTAATAATTTAAAGCGTAATCAAACGTCAAAACATTCAATAATATAAGTAAAGTAATAAAATGTCAAGGATTAATTTTCTATAAATTTCTGAATCGCGAGCAAAATGGACGATTTATTGGAGTAATAATTTTATTGATGATACTTATAATTATTATTTCTTTAAAAATAAGTTTGTTTTTATCAGTCTTTTAAATAAAAGTGTTTATCAATTTGCAGATTAATGGAGCGATGTCACTGGTGAACCAGCGGTCTAATTATTGTTTTATGTGAGCAAAGTGCAGTAGTAGTTGAATTACAGATAAAAATGCTCACGAGTAATTAAGGAAAGAAATATAATATTAGTGTATTATTAACAGTTTCTAAAAAGTTAAAAATATAGTACACTTAAAATTACATCGTTAAATTTAAAGGGAACTTAATAATAGAATCATCGATTAATGTACAATACGACGATGCCCGCTCCTCCGACTCAAGCTCCAGCTTGTAAGAAAAAAGCAGAAACTAATGAATCAGAAAATTTACCGCCTTGGGCTAAAATTACTCTAACATCATCTGAGGCGGAGATTGAAAAATTGATTGCAAGACACGCACTGAAGGATGCTGAAGTCACCTATTTTTCACAAGTCGAACCGATTCTGCAGGATGGACCTCAGTAAGTAACTAATTACTTCGTTTACATGTGTAAATAATTATCTTGTTGAAGTTTAAAGTTATTTATTTATTTATCAAAATTTTAGACTCTGAAACCTTAGCTCCCTAAGGGCCTTACATGTAAATGAATACATACACAGAAATAAAAATTTACTTTAATCAAGTAAATAATTTTGAAGAATTTCATCTTCTTGGACTGAGTTAAAAAATTCTTAAACTAAGAAATTTCACTTGATTTAAGTCCATTTTATTTGATTTGAGAATTTTTTGTTTTGATTCAAGTTCATTATTTTTTTCGGTGTAGTAGTAATAAAAGTAGTTAAACAACAATGGAAATGATAATAATAATAAAAGAGTTAATGAATGTAAAATAAGTAATATATAAATATATGTGTTTATACAGATGTGGGTTGGTGGCTCTGTCAATGGCATCTCAAGAATACACTAAACCTGTATCTGTAACCCAGCTACTGGCGGAAGCACGTGTGCGTGGTTTTACCCAACACGGTGAGGTTTACAGTGTTGATTTTATGGGAACGTTGGCTGCTGAATATTTACCAGATCACCGACCAGATGTACTTGTGGATTTACAGACTTGCCCGGATACGTTGACTCATGCATTAGCTCATGGTGCCATGGTGCTAATTCCGTACGATTCGGATTTTAATCATGCGCCGTGTTTGAAGAGAGGACATAAAGCTCACTGGGCTCTTTTAGTCGGCTTGATATCATCTCGGTAAAAATCACATCACATCACAGAGAATAGGCTATTAGTCAGCGTTAATAAAATATTTTTCCAATTACAGGCAGGGGTATTATGTTCTTGCAAGACATGGCAAGTCACGGCATTTAGCTTGCTGGCCGCTGAGAGATTTAATTGAGAGCAATGGTAATTTAGAGGAAGAAGGCACAGCTAGGCATGCGGGTGGTTACGTCATTCCGAAAGGAGGTGTAGGAGGACAAAGAGGCCTCCGTGGTCGTGCGTTAGCTCTTCATCCGTATGTATGAAACAATGTTAATATGATGCGTCATACTACTGCTCGTTATCATCGTGGGAAATAGATCTCGACGCATCAGTAGTGAGTAGCTACTATCATTGAAATCTGTAATTTTGCTTCAACTACGGTAAAAATACTATAACTAAAACCAAATAACATTCAATAACAAAAAAAAAAAAAAAAAAAAAAAAA